>JAECUM010021932.1:0-87194 GCA_016617855.1 Megalonaias nervosa | reverse complement strand
TGTTAACATATATAAATTGTATAAATTCAAAGCTGTCACCTTTTTATGTCTACTGACGTCAAGAAAAGATTAGAAAGTGAGTACAGAATGCTTTATTCATTATCAAAAGAGCATACTGAGCAATGAATAAAATCTACCCGACTTCAATTTCTAGCATAGCTTTATATAAAGTAATGATTCATTAAAGATTTAGCTTCATACTGAACTTTGACACTGAGAAACTCTGAGACATCAGCTGTCAACAAGGCCAGTATTTTTAAAGCATGTATATTTAGTACCAACAGGATTAATTTCATTGATACATAGTGCGTATCTAAGCTTTCATTGAAAAAAAAACTTTTGCTTGGAAAATATCTTCCATGTACACGTAAACCGAAGAAATGAAGTACATATACAATTACCATATTTCTCCACATATAAGTCCTTCTCTGATGTTAACATTCTTTAACTGATGATTATTTACTTATAAGACATTATTTTGGGTTCCCTAACTGATGTAATTGTGTTGTGATGTTCCCAAAATAATACATTATGTTTCGCCTTCATTTATTACCATTTAATTTTTGTTGTGCTCAGCTCTAATTAGGTCTGAGTCTAATCTTGTTTGGATAACTTCAGTATCAGAACTAGTTGTACCAGATATGCAATGTTGCATCATCTGTAAACAGTTCTGTATTAGTGGATTCAGTATTAAAGATCATTTACTTAAATAAGAAAGAGGAGGAGCATCAGACAGAGCCTTGAGCAACCCTTCAATGAATTGTGCAAGTTTCTTTTAGCAAATATTGCCAAAGTTTAATTGCTGAGACCTTTAGTTTCGGTATGATGTAAACCAGTTTAAAGAAGAACTATCAAACCTGTAACTTTGGCAGCAGAATTTCATGAACAACTAGTCAAGGAAAACAATTACAGTCAAAGAACCATTATCAATTTCTTGTAGCCAAGGATCTGTTAATTTGATGAGTTTGGTTTGGCAAGAGTGATATTTTCTAAATATAGAATATAAATAGGTGTGTCTGTAGATAATCACTGCATTGTGATCACCATTTTTAAAAGTTTTGTAAAATACTGTCATCCAAAGTCACCCTACTATGCGGAATCAAGAAATATTTACCTACACACACTCGCATTCTGTACTAAGCTTCATAAAGTACAAGATCCCAGAAAACTGGGATAAGTTGGGCTCCCAACTTGTCAGTCAAGAAATTTGGAATGATATAAACAAATTTGTTAATTCTTATGACGAACCCTTTAGGGATTTACAGCACCTTGTTGCAAGCTTACCCGGCACCAAAGTCACAAACTGTCACCAACACTGAGGCAAAATACTTGATTTAAGATTCTACTCTCATGGGGCAGGTGTCACACCAATTATCTCTTAAAAGGAGGTAGATATGATGATACTAAAAAATTAAAAAATTCAAATTTTTGCAATATGAGTACCCCCATAATGCTGTGCTTTTTGGAGATGATGTTGCTAGACAAGATAAATGATGTGACATTGGTTTTTCTCTGGCAAAACAAATTTACAGTCTGATTTAAAGGGTTATGGAAGAGGCTGTGGTGCTAGGGGCAGTCACAGGACCAATGAGAGGTCAAGGTTAAAACCAGACAGGGAGATATTGGTCTCAACCCTACAATGCCCTAAAACCAGACAGGGAAATATTGGTCTCAGCCCTACAATGCCCTAAAACCAGACAGGGAGATATTGGTCTCAGCCCTACAATGCCCTAAAACCAGACAGGGAGATATTGGTCTCAGCCCTACAATGCCCTAAAACCAGACAGGGAGATATTGGTCTCAGCCCTACAATGCCCTACAGGTACCAACAGCAGAGTGCCAATAGGGTTATGAGAGTAGTTTATGTCAGCAACCCAAACAAGACTTCAAATTAAAATCTGTGGAGGTAATGTTCTATGGAGAAATAAAACCCTGTATTACTACATGTACATGCACATGGAAGAGTTTCACATGTATTTTGTGGAGTTTGCAAGGTACAAAACAGATTTTGAATCCATGCCTCTCCAATAACATTTTTCAAAAAATAATTCCTTTCTATGATGAACAGAGAACCATTAATAGTAATGAAGTAAAGTAAGTTTTATCCGCAGAAACTATACATGTAGTTCCATCCATATAGGATAATGGTCACTTTGTTTCCAACATTTTCACTGTACCCAAACCAAACAGGAAATTCTGGCCCATATATCAGCCTAAAATATCTCAATAAATTTGCTCATTATGAATATTTCCACAAAGAAAATTCTACAGTAGCTTTAGATCTCATCCAGAAAATGATTAATTCACTTCTATTGATTTGAAGGATGCTTACCTTAGTGTACCAATACAATGGGATTATCAGAAGTTTATTTAGAATAGGCCCATGTTTCAATTTGTTTGTTTACCTTTGGGATATCCTCTGTGCCAAGAATGTTCACTATGATCCTTAAGCCCATTTATGCATGGTCCAGACAGTTATGCATGGTCCAGACAATGGTACATTGTGTGGTCTTAATATATCGAGTAATATTGAATCTGGATGGTGACAGTCACATTTGATCACAGATGCATCGATTATGTCTTCATGTTTCACAATAAATGTGAAAAAAATAGTGGTTATTCCACCTCAAAGGAGTGTCTTTTTTGGTTCTGTGCTGGACTCTGTTGGGTTCAAGTTTTTCTTACATCCAAGTAAATGGCAAAAAATTAATAATCTTGTCAAGAAACTTTTTGATAAATAATATATTGTATTACAAGAATTGGCATCTCTGATTGGTATGCTTATAAATACCTTTCATGCAATTCTGGAAGCCCTGATGCACTACAGATGTCTGCAACATTATAAAATTAAGGGACTTGGTGAAAGCAACATTTGTGGTAATAAAGCACATCTAAACATAGTATCCAGGAACTGGGTTCATGGAATCATAATGTCAATGATAAGAATGGTAATTGAGAAGATTGCCTTTACTATTCAAATTGATGCATCACTTTTTGTGGGGACCTTATGAGGTTTGTTCAGAAGGGTTAGATATACAAAGTGAGAGGCTAACATCCTTGTCAGTTACCTACTTTTTAGCAATTTGTCATGACTTACAAACTAAGCCTTTCATTCACATCATCAGAATGAATATATTGGGATTCAAAATGACAATATATGTTCAATCTCAAACATAAAAGCTTGGATGAAGGCAATATTTTCCAATGTAGCTCTCTTTGGTTTGGTTAGTAATTATCAGACTTGTCTGTGTTTTCTTTCATACCATTTTCCTTACACTTGGAATCTAAGCATGGCTAAGTAAATGAATATCTCTAAGAATAATTTTAACTGTTTGAAATCTGATAGAGTGGTGTCATCTGTATATAGGTCAGTAGATGAAATGCAGCTGAATGCTTTCAAAGGCAAAAGGAGAAATAAAAGTGGACCCAGGATTAATCCCTGTAGTAGTCCACATGTAAATGGATCCTCTTTTAAAAAATGCTCTGGAATTTATTTTGACACATTGTGTTCTCTTTGTCAGATAGGATGTACATCATTTAATTCTGGAACCATTACACTGATATATCTTTATTTTATTGATAATAATATCATAATCAACAAGATTAAAATCTAGCACTGATCAAACAAATTTTCCTTGATCAAGGGCCATAATCCAATGACCTGTCATGGAGACCAAACCTGTATCAAAAGAGTGACTTTCTCCAAATTTGATTAAAACCAAGGTCTACTTATAATAAGCAGACACATTTAGGTTAAGTTTATGTGATCTTTTGAATACCAGGTTCAATAAATTTCATGTTAGGGAGTATGACCATCAGAAACATTATGTACCCAGTGACATTTTTCACTTCATAAATATGAAAGCTGTAATTTGATTGGACAACATAAATGTCAACAGAGCATGACCTTGTATCTGTGTCTGTTAAAAATCTCTGTTAATGAGTATGATTTTAATGAGAGTAGTTTACTCTGAGTTTTGGCTGGTGTTGTTGTTTTCAAGGAGTCTAGATAGAGATGAGTCTGCAGTTAATGTTATCTTTGCTTCCCAACTTTCAACTGGTAACTTTTGCAAATTTCTATGTCTTCAAAAACACTGAACTGGATAAATGCCTACATTATGTAAACATGTTATGTTATCAGATATTATATTTTAAGTATTCCTCAGGTTATGTGGTCCAGTATCATCTAAACCTGTTGCTGTTGTTGTCCCAATAGTTTGCAAGACTTGTATTTTGATCTGATATTGCATGACTGAAAATTTTGTATTGACTAGAATTGTTCCTTAACAGAAATTTCTTTTTTCATGAGGAAGTTTATAATGGGTTCTTTAATGTTTTTCAAGCTAAGATGACCAAACATTAATCAAATGTGTTTGTTATTTCATCACCCTCATCCATAACTGGACCTTCCTGATTAGTTGCTGGATTCTAGATGACCTTTTGGAACATCTGCCTGTACTTAGTTTGTAAAGAGCTTTGCACATAAATTCTTATCATAATGTTCTCTAAAGCTTATTGGTCATACTTTTTCATTGCAGCTTTAATCATTTTGGTTGCTCTGTTTTGTAATGTGCTTGTTGACCTACAAGTTTAAAATAATCACAGATTTCCTTGAACACAGAGTGTAAGAAGCTGACAAGGTTGGAACTCTGTTTTTCACTCTACGTGTTTTCAAAAGTACATAGCTATCTAATATTCGCAAAAAGGCTGTGTCCTCATTGTAGAAAGTGCAATATTGATTACTGAAGTCAATCATTATCTCCAATCCCAGTCAAACAGAGTTCTGACACAATGTGAGAGGGTACTTTTTTTTAGAACTGAATGACTCGGCAAATAAAATAAATGGTTAAAATGCCATCATTGTTACGAACAATGAAAACAAATACATGAAATTACAAGAGACAAAATGAATCAATGTGAGAACTCAAGATTAAAATGAGAGAACAGAGTTTTAAAATTGATCCAATAAATAAAATAAAATAATGGACATTGAAAATTTATTGTAACTTTATTATGCCATCCTATAAATTAATGATGAAAGGAAATATCAGATTAACACAAGGGAAAAAAATGGCACCATACTTTGTAACCATTGCTTCATCAATGAAGTGAGAGATATTTTGACAATATTTGCCAGTTATAAACAAACTCTTTCTAACACAATGTGAATATGTCCCAAAAATAAGGGCAACATAATATTTCCAAGTACATTTTGATTTAGACTGTTATAATATTTTTCACCTTTAAGTCAGTTTCCTTCAGAGGATCAAAATAATGGCAGTTTTCAGAGGATCAAAATAATGGCAGTTTTCAGAGGATCAAAATAATGGCAGTTTTCAGACGATCAAAATAATGGCAGTTTTCAGAGGATCAAAATAATGGCAGTTTTCAGACGATCAAAATAATGGCAGTTTTCAGAGGATCAAAATAATGGCAGCTTTCCTTCAGCAGCTGAATGTTATCAAGAAGCTGTCAAACTTACATATCAAACACTTCTAAAATCAATCCTTGATATGGTATGCATTTCCATTCAGAAAGGGTTGTAACTATAGACAAAGTCTTCACCTCCTTCCCTGCCTGGTGCAAAACAAATGACCAAATGTTGTCAAATAGTCTTGTTCAAATAACATCACATGACTAGTCCAATTTTGATCTACTCATTATGACATCCATGGAACAATTATGTGATAAGTTGAAAATGACACATATTAATCTGGACAGATGAAGCAACATTTAAAAAAACAAACAAAAAAGAAACCAGGGTGCACAAAAGGAATAGTTATGTATCTATGTAACTTGGGTGAAATAAAGAGTTGACTAGATTAAAATAAGATAGAAAGTTGCAGTCAAACCTTCATTCTGTGTAACTACTACATAATATTTAACAGCATCAATAAATACAGGTAAATGCACTAAATTTCAAGGACTTTACTCAGTTCTTCCAGTATGTCCTCATCAGATTACAAAATGATTTGCATATTATGGTTTATATGTTTGAAATTTCATAGCTGTTTTGTGCTTCATGATCAGAAAGACTTATCCTAGGAACAGACATTTTGTCACATTATCTTGCATATTTATATAGACATGTATTTTGTCACATTATCTTGCATATTTATATAGACATGCATTTTGTCACATTATCTTGTATATTTATATAGACATGCATTTTGTCACATTATCTTGCATATTTATATAGACATGCATTTTGTCACATTATCTTGCATATTTATATAGACATGCATTTTGTAACATTATCTTACATATTTATATAGACATGCATTTTGTCACATTAGCTTGCATATTTATATAGACATGCATTTTGTCACATTAGCTTGCATATTTATATAGACATGTATTTTGTCACATTAGCTTGCATATTTATATAGACATGTATTTTGTCACATTATCTTGCATATTTATATAGACATGCATTTTGTCACATTATCTTGCATATTTATATAGACATGCATTTTGTCACATTATCTTGCATATTTATATAGACATGTATTTTGTCACATTAGCTTGCATATTTATATAGACATGCATTTTGTCACATTATCTTGCATATTGATATAGACAAGTATTTTGTCACATTAGCTTGCATATTTATATCGACAAGTATTTTGTCACAGCCCATTTCTGTTAATCTTATTATTCATAAGAGCCTTCTTAAAGGTACATAAAATATACAATTACTATATATATATATTTGATTTTAAAATGCTCATTCCAGTGTACCTCTGCAGATGTGGGCCTACAGACATAGTCTGATAAATCAGCACCCAGGTTATTGAGTTGGATGTCAACTATTCATTAAATATCACAACTGATGCAGACAAGTGTGTCTGCAACACACTGGTGTACATTTTAGACACTTACTGGTGTTTCTCATGGCTCAAGTTGCAGTTGGTTGAAGGGCACTTTTTGGTGATATGTACAGAATATTTCCAGATCAAATTCTATGTCTGACAACTTGTAAATCCACATCAAATGACAAAACCCTAGAGCCTGTAGCCATTTCAAATGACAAAACCCTAGAGCCTGTAGCCATTTCAAATGACAAAACCCTAGAGCCTGTAGCCATTTCAAATGACAAAACCCTAGAGCCTGTAGCCATTTCAAATGACAAAACCCTAGGGCCTGTAGCCATTTCAAATGACAAAACCTTAGGGCCTGTAGCCATTTCAAATGACAAAACCCTAGGACCTGTAGCCATTTCAAATGACAAAACCCTAGGGCCTGTAGCCATTTCAAATGACAAAACCCTAGAGCTTGTAGCCATTTCAAATGACAAAACCCTCGAGCCTGTAGCCATTTCAAATGACAAAACCCTAGGGCCTGTAGCCATTTCAAATGACAAAACCCTACAGCCTGTAGCCATTTCAAATGAAAAAACCCTAGGGCCTGTAGCCATTTCAAATGACAAAACCCTAGGGTCTGTAGCCATTTCAAATGACAAAACCCTAGAGCCTGTAGCCATTTCAAATGACAAAACCCTAGGGCCTGTAGCCATTTCAAATGACAAAACCCTAAGGCCTGTAGCCATTTCAAATGACAAAACCCTAGAGCCTGTAGCCATTTCAAACGACAAAACCCTAGGGCCTGTAGCCATTTCAAATGACAAACCTAGGGCCTGTAGTTTGTGGCTACATATGCTGTTCCAGCCAATCAGACTTCAATTCATTTGTCTCATTTTAATGTTTTCTTTGCTTTTATCATGTGAGCAGTTCTTGGATATTGTCAATGGAAGCTTTCAACTGAGTGAACAAGGTTCCACGCTGTCTCTCAAGGAACAGATGACTTGCAGGATTTATCTGTCGAACATTTTTCGCTTACAAATTGCACACCTCCTTCATAAATAATATAACTGCAAATTCATGTGACAACACTTCTGCACAGGAATTTGTTTTGTATGCCATGAGTTTTGAGTGGAAGTAACCTCCAAAGAAACCATGGCTAGAAAGACTGATGATGTCTATTCCCAAATATGTATATTTTCTTTTCATTAGAGAAAGCATTTTTAATAATAACCATACTTCATATTCTATCAAACTGTACACAGCCCTGCACACATCCTCAACTCATCACATTAGAGCCTTCAAGTACCAATAAAAGAAAGGACAAGAATACATACCATCTTGTCCTTTATCCATAGATGACAGGGAAGACATAGATGAGCTGTGCCGAATGCCTTCAGACATTCCACACAATCACATAATCCAAACAGCAGGAAAATTCAATCTCTTGTATTAATGTCCTCTGAAATTTTCATCACTACTACTTCATGAAGTTGCGAACTAGAATTAATCTTCACAATGAGCTCTCCTTTTCACAATAAGCTGATCAACCACAAAGTTCTGCTGATGTTAGATACAAAGCCACATCCTGTAAAAGAGAAAACAATGTGACAATTGTCATTAACGGTTAGGAGAGGTGATCACTGCAAGGCAAAGTAAACTGCTGAACCCCCAAGAAAAAAAAAATCCTCCTATACTCAAGGCTCTGTCAAAAGAATTTGTTAAGTAATCATCAGAGTTTTCTCCCAAAACCATTAATATGTTTCAAGTTTGAACTATCCCCTTCATCCAAACTAAAATGGCTTACAACATTTGAAAAATAACTAATTTTCACAAGGCAGTTCTCATAAATAAACCTCTACATGGAAATGCACCAAAGTATCTGCAGGATTTATTCAAGTCTTATTCAACACTTGACCTGTTGTGATCAACATCACATGGAAATCTTCATCCACCAAAAATCGAGAACAAAGTGATTTAAGAAAGATTTCAAATACTCTTGTACAGTTCTATGGCAAAAGCTTCCACTTCATGTAAAACGTTCAAAAAATATTACAGTATTTAAGAAGGGATGGTTTTGGCCTTGTATGCGGTACTAACTGATTATAATAAAATTTTGTATTTATAATACATGTATGAAGAAATGTTAAACGTAAATAGAAATTCCTATTATCCTATGTACGATGTACATTATCAGACTTTCTTCTTAAAAGGGCCTCAAGGAAGAATAGTCCTTAACCAAATGAGCCACTGTCTTTAAATATATTATTATTACTGCTAGCAGTAGTAGTAGTAGTAGTAGTAGTAGTAGTAGTAGTACTACTACTACTACTACTACTATTAGTTGTAATAGTATTATAAAATCACTGCACTATGGAATTTTCCTCCCTGGATCTCTCTCCTATTCAACTTCCATTATTATTTGTTATTAACTGGTATTTATTTCATAATTCCCACTGTTATCTCAAACTTTTCTTTTAAAATTAATGAAAGAAATATTTATAGTTGCATGCATTTCTGTATAATCCTTTGTTCAGAAATGCAGTCCCATGTATCACCTATGCAACCTTGAAAACTTATTAAAGCAACACAAACCCCTATATTTTCAGTTCCCAAATATGTTCTTATGGTTGAGAATCACCAGGTGTGAATTTTGATTGCCATGTGTGAATTTTGATTGCCTTTTGGCTATTTTTGCAATAGCAAGCACAAACATAACAAAATTACATAAAGTCAATAGGTAGAAATTTTTAACCACTTAAAAGACCGCAAATGATAGGGTTAAACTTGGGCTCCACAAAGCAGGTGATTGAATTATTACAGAAGAGACCATCTATCAGCTAATCTGAGAGTCCTTCTGCAATAATATGTCCAATGCATACAGTGTTAAGTTTTTAGATTGTCCAAGTACAATAATAATTATTCAACACCTATCTCACTTCTTTGTTATGACTCGGCAAATATTAATGCGCAAAAGTATTTCAATGACACAGACTTACACCTACCCCAAACTGCCTGTAATTCCTTAAATTTAATAAATTCTTATATTTATGATGGGAGGGGAACAGAGGTATATACCATAGACACCTGACAGCTCAAACAAGGAGCAACACTAATGACGTCACTTGTTAAAATTGACAGTTATCATGTTTATTGGTTTATTGACTGTTCATTACACAGTCAGTTGTATTTTTCCAGTGAAGTAGTTCTTAATCACCTCATGTCTGTATAAATGAACTGCTCTCTCCATTCAATTCTTACCTATAAGTTATTTGCACATGCTAGCGGAACTGAATAATACTTTGAATGAAGCACTCAGCATGTTCCATGTTGATCAAAACTTATCTGCACTGTTTATACCATAAACATCCAATGACATACCCAAGCCCACTACTGGACAATCCCAAACTTTAAGAATAATTTTGTAAATTACCCACTTCAAATGAAATTGTATTGAAAGCACTCTGAACTTACCACAGGGTGAAAATCCAAGAAAAACTGCATATTGTGGCCATTATGGTAATTTACTGTCCTGATCATAAGCTGTCATGGTTGTACTGAAACTTGTATCTCTTGATCTTGACAGACTTAAATCCAGTGTTTTGAGATGGGCATCGGTCCTCAGAAAATGGACAATCTTTCAAAATCTCATTATCTCTACAACATTTGTGTATAGGTTTCCTACAAAGCAAGCCAATGAGCCCAGCACTTCTTTACATCCTTGACTGGTTACATAAACTTGCTTTTGATTTGCTGATAATGCTGCAACAATAACCTATTCAGAACTCAGCTTTGGGCTTACAATTTACTGTTACTTATAAGCAAGTCAGTGACACTGTGCATACTGTGCCTTGTTCAATCTGTGACATTGTGCATACTGTGCCTAGTTCAATCTGTGACACTGTGCATAGTGTGCTTTGTTCAATCTGTGACACTGTGCCTTTTTCAATCTGTTACAAGGTGCATACTTTTCCTTGTTCAATCTATGACACTGTGCACACTGTGTTTTTTGTTCAATCTGTGACACTGTGCATACTGTGCCTAGTTCAATTGTTCAACCTGTGACCCTGAGATGTTTATGATTTTGTTTAATACTGCTACAGTACATATGCGTAAATGACCAAATTATTGATAATGCAAACTGGATGTACTGTGTGAACATGCAAATAGGATGATTTTGTACGATCTACAATGATTAAGAAACTGTACAGTGGTGTACAATATGGTTTGAAGTTTTGTGGATTTAATGCCACTTTTCAGCACTTGATAGGCTATACATGGCAGTATATTTGGTGGAGGAATATAGAGAATAATTAACAACTTCATCAGAAAAAGCGCTTTATTGACAATTATTCTCGATGCAATTATAAAATGAGGATTCAATCATTAAACAGCCAGTCCCGCCCCACAACCCCGGGGTTCTCTGGATGTCTAGCGGATTTTTTGGAGGTCCCTTGGTAACTTGTGCTCTCACTTATAGTGCGGTCTGTGGTTTTGGACCCCAATGTGCGTGAGTTATCAAGGGAGAGGTGCATAATGAATCATGCAATTGTCCAAGAAAAGGGTCATAGCAATTTAGAAATGTTTAAAACAATAAATAAATCTCCTGGAGACAATTACACACAGTCAAGTATAATCTTTCTTGTCTAGTTTGTATAATCCTAAAGCATAAAGCAAACATACATCCATGTTGGCTGTTGTGATGTACTGTAAATGGTCATGGTCAGAACCAGTCTAGATATTTGTAACTATGGTTAGAATTTATCCCTGCAATAAATATCGTATCAGTCGACCTTTGTTGCTGAAAAAATTGATTTTCAAGGGCTCTATGTAACTTTTGGTAAATTTTCCAATGTCATTATTACCTGGTTATGAAAAACAATACAGCTTTATAATTAATGATGTACAACATGAACTTGAGTTTATTTTATGATTATTTAAATATTATGTATTCATCCTAACTGGTATTATATATTTATCACAGCTGTTTTCATTCTTCCATGATGTTGGTACATGTATCCATCACAACTAAACTGACAAGTTGGTTGGTTGGTTGGTTGTTATGGGCCTAACGCCATTTTTAACACACAGTATATTTGGTGGAGAAAAATCCAGAAAAGAACTAACAATCCACAGGAAGTTACTGGCAAGCTTTATCACATACCCACATTGGCTGAGCCCAAGGCTCAAACCCACACGGACAGAGGTGAGATGGCAGTGATCTGTAAAGGTGAGCATATTGGACCACGTGGCCACTTGGCCACCCAGGGATCCAAAACTGGCACAGATGAGTAAAGGTAAAAGGAAGAAAAGGTGGTGTGAGATCATCAAACCACCACTTTCATCACATCCTCCTGAGGCAAAAGTATGAGTTAGATAGACCCACAAGGTAGCAATGGCTTCCAATTCATTGCTTTTTATTTTCATCAGTGAAAAGTCCCTCTATAGTTATTGCAATCCACTTAGCAATGGTGGAAGCAGAAATATCAGTTGATCCCTTAACAGGGAGGGAAAGAATTCCTACCCTTGCTTCTCTCTTTAGAGGCTGCCAAATAAAAAAGTTAAACATTAACTGGACATGAAGGTCTATCTTGATCATCCCCAGCAAAGATACCCCTAGGAATCTGAGTCTGAAGTGGAGCATCTGGTGGAAGCTGGATTTTTGCTAAAACTCCGGCTAGCGAAGAGGAGAAACTAACTCATCATTTCCACTGAACATTATACAGCCTTGCTCTGGGGATAGGGCATGATGCTCACTCCTTTGTCTCATGGTACAAAGGAAAACAGGATGCAAAGGAGAACGAGGTACTAAAAGGAAGCTTCACCCAAAGGTTCATAGGAATGGTATTAGCGACCACAAGAAAACAAGAAAGATTCCATTTGGCATTAGCCAGCAAGACAAAAGTCTGGCAGCTTGAATTACCTGATCATGTCTGCCAAGTATACTTTGGTGAAAGCTTAACTGTGCAGTAATAGAATTCATATCAGACAATGTTTTTAACTTTTCAACCAACATACACAAGTCTGATAAGATAGATATTTGTGGAAATCTATCACATTAAGTGTGAAAGACTGGGTAAAAGTCAGTGCCATCACGACTATATCGAGGAAACAGAAAGGACACTGAAAGAGAGATTTAATGAACATAGAAGACCAAGTTCAAGCTTGCCCTGGCCATACTGTAACTTGGGTTGAGAACAAGCCTGGTTTGAATTGGGGGTTAAGGAATCAATCTACATCCATGTGCACAAACCGACACTGAAAAGGGATGAGGGCCTACCTGCCGCATATCTGGGACAATCTGTTAACATCACTCACCATTCCATCGAGTAATGTTAACAGTGAGTAGAGATTAAATCAGTCTACTGATGGAGTCCTTAGCGCGAGGACAAAAACTTCAGGTTAGCTTTCTCTATATTGTTTGTGTATGTTGGTTGAAAAGTTAAAAATCATTGTCAAATATGTCTGCTAAGTGTAAGTGCAGCTTGATGGTCTGGCATTGAAAACTTTAAGAGTGTTAGATAAGGCTGCACTATAGCCCTCGATTGTCGAAACTGAGCACTGTTTATCTTCCAAAAGCAAGTGAAGAAAATCAGCCACTATGATCACAGAGAAATAGGTAGGAATTACATGTTTTCACTGACTTGTAGCTTCAATGAATTGCAGCTTAAGCAAAGTATTTAGCACCTACTAGGTAGAAAGACTTCATTTTAGAGGATGAAATGTGACATAAATATCTGTGATCAGCAGTAAGGATAAAATGTGAAACAAACTGATGCAACTGGCCATCGTACAAAAAATACTACAGAACATGTCATCAAAGGAGTCATATTAATAGATCTTGCCAAAGCCAAAATACATGAGAAATATTTCCATATTTATGAATAAAATAATTCATCATGACTGAGATATATCATGCTTCAACCTGATGAGTTGTGCCACAGTCCACAGTACATTATCAGTAGATACATGTATGATGAAAGCATTGGATTACATGCTACAAACATTCTCTGAGGCTAATTGGAATCAATGCCAAACAAGCTTCATTTTACATTTTAGAATCATTTATGTGTTTTTTGCTGAAGCATTTACATATCTGGAGTATTAATAACAATTTGCCATATATTATTGAAACTTTAGTACTGGTACTTGCCAAAAAACATGCAACAGCTTGAAATTTCAAATTGCATTTTCCACAACCAATTCATACTTTGTAAGACTATGAGCATTAAAATCAAGTCCTGTAATTATCTGGCACACACACCTGTAATTATCTGGCACACACCTTCTACATCAATTGTAGTTTATATCAGTTGGCTAGTGCAAGGTCACAATTCTTCATTTCCATTTAGACCACCTTCGTGGATATTCAAGCTATCTAATATCCAATTTATTTGTCAACAGTTAATCAAACATCAGACTCGTAAGATTCACATATACCAGCTACACTCATAATCATACGGATGCCTGAATTCAGTATAACATTCTCAAGCACTTCACTGATAGAGCTAATGAGCCTAATAAATAAATGAAAATTTGCCATGCAATATATTTCCAGAAAAAGACTGAATACTGGAGACAAAAGGAATGTTGATATCATTTCCTTTTTATGTGTAAAGCAGGCAATTCATTTACAGTAGTGGAAATTCCCTAAAATATGCAGGAAACAAGAGTACAGTGAATGGTACTTTATGTGTAATAGTCCCCTGGTCTAAATGATTTTGGTCAAGGTATGTGGTCTTGAAGTAAATTTGCTGTACAGAAAACATTGTTTTCTAATTAGACTTACCATGGCCCTAAATGCAAACCATCTGCAAAGTTTGGTCAAGGACTGTATTCAAGAACAAAAGTTATTGTGAAAAACTCATTTTTCTTTCAGTCACAAAGACTTTAACTTTGTACCTCTTGAATCCAAATCAAATGCTTCTTTCTTGTCTTAAGTGCAAGCCATCCACAAAGTTTGGTCAAGATATCTTGTCAAGAACAAAATTATTATTCAAACACTAGCTTTTTTCTTCCTTCATTTAGGGTGATCTTGATTGACAACCATCTGACCACAAAATCCATAGGCTTTTTCTTACTCAAATTGTAAGTCATCCACAAACTTTGATGAAGATATAAAGTTGAAAACTGATTTTTTTAATGAATAAAAAATTATTTCAGATGAAACGACACTTAACTGTGACCTGCTACCACACAACTGATAGGTATCTTTTTGTCTCCAATATAAGAGATCCACAATGTAAATCAAAGTTTGTAGAATTCAACCCAAGTTAAGGTGTGGTAAAAGTTTTCCTTCCGTTCTTGACCTCATAGCCCCAAAATCATCAGGTGTCTTCTATGTCTCAAATGCAAGCCATCTACAAAGTTTAGTCAAGCCGTGTGGTACAAAACTTTATTGTTTCTGGATACATATTTCTTTTTTCAGTCTGTGTGAGCTTGAATAGGTTTTGTCCTTGTCTCACATGCATACCTCCTGTGAGGTCTGGTTGAAATTAGTGATAAAGAATTCAAGATAAAATGCAGAAACCATTTTTCTTTGAATCAACATGCCCTGAACTTTGACCCTGTTCAGCTGGTGTACATCAAACATGATCTTCCACCTCACACAACAAATAACCAGAATATTTTTTTTAGGCACACATTGTATTGCATCAAATATAGTAATGTCTGTTTGGAATATAGTGCAGAACTAAGAAGATTCAGCAGTCAAACATGTATCGACAGACATCACTCACAAAGATACTGCCATCATTTACAGACACTGCCTAAACCCTATGTCAATAAATACCATATCAAGTCTCCTGCATGACACCTTTCAGTCAAATGTAGGAGGTATGATCATAATCTGTTTAAAGATACTGGTTCTCTCCCCATGCCTACCTCCTCACCCCATGGGTGAAAATTTGAACCATTCTGGGCTTAGGGGCTTTTATAACCATTTCATTTCCTGGGCCTGTTGGAACCCTTCAAGCCAGGGTTTTTTTTCATTAATTTTTTTTTTAAAAAAACACTATTATAATGGACACAATTAGTTCTTTTTATTTTAAAATCAGAGCAAGAAATTTTTTTGTACCATTTGGGTTCAGGAATTTTGTGCTCAATAATTTCCAGACTCTGCCCACACAAAAATTAAATGATTGGTCCCTTGTTTCATATTCTAAATATCCTAAGGCTGGCTAACTAATAATGTAGCCACATACTGACTATGTACGTGTAGCTTTCCTTTTTCAGAAAAATAAGAATCAACTATCCACAGAGGTATCCGCTATTAAGACATACATGATAGCCCTACAGTATCAGAGGTCACCCTCATATTCATTACACATAGCAGTGTCGAAAACTTTTATTCTAGGACTAAAATAAGTGGTAGGTTAATCATTGAATATATATATATATATATATATATATATATATATATATATATATATATATATATACACACACACACACACACACACACACACACAAGCCGTTTGTCAGTGAAAGGATAATTAAGTACGTAGATTTGGGTCACACAAGTAATCGGATTTTGGTCACAACTGGAATATGTTTTTATGTTAATGTCACAAACAAAAATCATTGAATCTACTTCAGAAACAAACAGGCCAGTCACCTATTTGGTTGCTATAAATCCTAACTAACCGAATCCACAAAACCTGTCTTGTAGCGAACTACAGGTTTCAGTCGTGTAAGTCTGAAAGATTTGGGCCCTAAAAGGAAGGAATGGTAGTGGAGGCTAGGTATGGGTTACACCAATGGCACGTTATGAGATAACACGTTGTGCCCCATACAATACCCTCCACCACCGCGCTATGGCACAAATCCGTGCGGTGTAGGTTATCATCCTGCCAGATGGTAACCATTCCAATGTTTGTAGCAGTTTCTTAATGTAATTTAAACCAATATAATTCTTGTAGAAATCTCGAAATTTCGCCCAGTTATATATGTATACTTACCTTTGTTTGATGGAAGGACAGCAGACTCAATTTTATTCACATTTAGTCCGTACCTGCAGAATAAGTGGTTTCACTTTTCTTTGCAGGTGCGTGCTGGTGTGTAGGCACCGGCCATATTGCTGTTGTCACGTGATGTAAATAATCCGTCACTTGACGACAGGAATGCTTCCTCCCTAACAGCAATTATAACTTTTCTATAGTTTATGTTAAATATATGCAGATCTAACATATTTTTTGAACCTAAAATATAATTTAACTTTATATTTTAGCCTAATAAATATAATTATCTATACTATTGGGAAGTTATGCACGCGCATGAACAAGTCCAACATATTATACAATTTAGAAATAACCAAATCCTTGAGTAAACAAGAATTAACATTAAATGACAATAACATAATGTAGTTTCCCATGCATAAACTATTCATAAATGATTTCATGTTACACATAAAAGCGCCAACACGAGAAGGGTAATGATCCTACTCTTAGTACTTTGTCCTTTTTTGTTTAAATTTTTAAAAATCGTAATTAAAATAAATTTGATTTCCGTAGATCAAGTGATTTAAACATCTAAGAAAAAACAAAAGAAGCCTAATTTAATATATGTCACTAAGTTTTCACGGAAGCTAAGAAAACTCAAATAGCGATTATTTCCACTTCAAGAACAAAAATTATGTTTTTAAAGTTGTTATTCTTGTGTGTGTGTGTGTGTGTGTGTGTGTGTGTGTGTGTGTGTATTTTATCCCACACAAGTTTATACAATCAAGTGAAGATGTACATTTGAAAGACTTCACCAGAATAAAATCACAATCCCTCAACTTTAGGATCCATTTGCTTATGTCAAATCGCTCTATATTAGACGTCAGATCTTGAATCTATAATGGCTTAACCGAATTAGAACATAATAAACTTTGCCATTTGCGTCCACCGATATATGATTTATGCGACATGTAAAGGACCTAGTGACCCAACGAACATGTATTTTATTCATGTATTTACATTTAAATAACGACATGTATTGTCACTTTAATAACCGAAATATCTTAACAAGATGAAATTAAAACATGTTCTGCCATAGCAGCTGCTCATGTAAATTTTCTTGGTTTATATTTAAATCTTCCAAATTTTATTACTTTATAATACTTCTAAAGCGGCCGACAGAAGTTCGTTCATTGAATTTTAGTCGTATATCGCCTCTTGGCATGCACGACTTCAGGACCACGGCATGCATGCCCAACATTAGATGGAAAATTAAGCATCAAATGGCAGTAAAAAGCTATTTGAAAAAGAAAAAGAAAAAAAAAAATTACGCGTGACAGGACTATAACAAACAACAGCAATATCGTCAAATCCAAGAAACTTATAAGGAGAAAGCTGTATTGTAGCTGTTAATTTTTTTATAAATTGTATTTTTTGGGAAATTGCTTTCCCATAAGCCTGTCCTTATATATTTTCTGGAGGTGTAAGAACTTGCTTGTTAAACAAATTTTTTTCATTGAAAAACATCTTTCCTCTATGTAAGGGTGCAAATTTCTGTCGATCTATGAAGAGCACATTATTTGGGCAGGTGAACGATTAATTAGATTTATGGGGACCAGCGCGTGTTTAAATCACCATAATGCACGGATTGTTAATGGCTGTGTCAGGAGAGAAACGATTCTTAATTAAACATTCGTTTATTTATCAAGTCAGACAGACTGGAAGAATAGGGATAAGTTTCGATCTTGTATCGGAATTGTCAGATTTGAGATTTTCCAGAATTAGTTATTTGGGAATTTAGAGGTCACGCAGACTACAAATTTGGCGCCTAGTAGAAAAGGCGGGAAATATATTTAATCCGGATTGGTTACGCTAAAAAAGGGGCGTAATTCCCACACGAAATGTTTGGTTTTAATATGTCCCATCACAAAATTTTTAGCTAGTCTACACTTTTCTGCAAGAGAAAACAAATGTAGGAGACTCCGAGCTTGAATTTAGAAGAAATTCACTTGTAAAAAAATATTTATCCAAGGGATCGGATGTCTGGAAAGTCAACGGACACGATTTTGGCGGTAGAAACGAGCGAAGCTTGAAAACACAAGGTATTTTGCGCCAGTCTCATGTAATTCGTTGATCAATATAACGATTTGTTTGATTTATTTGCTTATATTTGCATGAATTTATTTGCTTAAATTCGTAGATCAATTTTCTTGATATGAATACAACTGTGTGAGTTCATCTATATGAATCCATACAATGATATTCTTTATATACGTTTGACGAATTGTTTGAATGTGTCGTCTTGATTGTTATAGGAAAATTTGTATCTAAGAATTTCATGTCTTACCTTAGTTGAGATGAGTTACGAGAATCCGTGTGAATCCACCGACCTTAGATGATTTCACGTATAATAAAGACTTGAGTGCCTATTGACTAAAATTAACGTTGTTAAACCATGAAGTGAGATTTCATATATGCTACAGACTTGAATGTGTGCATTCGCTAGAAGTAACGTAGTTAAGCCATGTAATGAATTTCTTTCATTCATTCGTGTAATTGAGACGAGACCGGAACTGATGTCTCGGGGGATGTTAATGTGAGCCAGGTTGAAATAGCCGTTAGGAAGTACATTAATCTTATAAAACTAGGTTTGTTTATGGTCTGCCATGTTTAGCTTGACCAGATAGCCTTTGGTATCTGTTTGAATTCCGATAGAACCATATCTGACATAACAAGAGAGGGAGTAATAATCTATTCCCAGTGGGATATCTGACAGAAGATTTAGGCTGCTTCTTTGTTTATTTTTGGAAGATGAAATAGCTCCACGGGACGTATCCACGTACCTACCTATTGAAGTATTTACGTATCACGTACTTACATATCCACCTCCCCACAAAAAAGTTCAAGGGCCGAAAGAGGCGAGACTATAGAGAGTTTGGAGAAGTGAAAAGAAAAGTGGAAAGGACCAAGAATAACAGCCACAGTGAAGTTGGAATGAACCGGAAATAATCAGGTTATGAAGTTGTACTAGGCAAGGACTTCGATTGTTCACTCGATTCTGTGATGAACTAATTCTATCATTTAAAACAGATCTGCTATTTATATAAGTTTATTTGTGTTTTGAAATTCGGTGAATGATTTATTTTAAAAAAAGTGTATCTTCCTAATGTAATGCATTATCACGGTTGTTTCTATAATTGATTAAATTGTTATTCTGTTTTATATATCTGCTCAGATCTCTATCTATTCCACCTGTAAGTTCCACACTTTATATTAATATTTACTCGATCCGGGCAATAACACCGAAGGCAATCACCCTCTAGATAACGATAACCAAACTTCCACTACAACCCACCCCCAACAAAGAGTTGGTACGTAGCACTCTATCTTAATTGAAAATGTAGAGTAAAATGTTACAGTTCCAGAATACCAACAGCATTTCTTTGGGTCCAAAAACAAAAAAATTGCGGTTCCTTCGTTAAGTCATCATCAAGATTTTAATGTTCCAATATGAACGTGTTTCTGCAGGTACTTTATTAAGCTTACGCATATCATACATACTCTAAGTTTGAGTGAAAATTGCTGATAACTTGATGATGCCTAGTGATATTATCCAATGTTTGAACGGAGAAAATCCATGGATATGCAGTAAGTTCTGTATTTGTTCTAGCTCGTCATCATACTGTTGGTAGTTTCTCGACAAAATCTGGAGCACAAAATGCTCATAAAAAGAAAGAAAATAGGCGCAAAACAGGCACACATAATTCACTGATAACTCGACAAAAAATTCGTAGTATTCCCAAGTTGTTTGCCACATTTTGCCATTAAGCATTTTTTGTGTGCACTTGGACTACATCGCCTATTTCTGAGAGAAAAAATATGCCTCGAATGTATGTAAGGCATAGTAATGACCAAATATAATATACATTTTTGCTCGCCAGAAATATCTTCGCCAGCTCCCCCTCCCCCAACCATCCCGCCAACACCTTCAGTCTGTTCGGACTACCCCCGTTATTTGTACGATTAACTGACTGTTGAATTTACAAATAAATAACTAAGGAAACCATATGTTGATGCATTGGCAACTTCTCAGTCAATTTTTCCTTCGTAAATAGTGAAGGAAATCAGAATGGCACCCATCACAAATGCCAGAATATCAGGTCAAAAGATGATCTGAAAGAGAAGCGAATAAATTCTTGCAAATGAAGGAAAACAATTATGATGAATTTAGCGGTTTCTCTCCTTTGTACAAAAAATTCCTTGAAAAACAATGGGTAGAATGCACTCATGAAGATAAAACTCGTACAGTTCAGATAAATGATTCGAAAACTAGAATACGCTGATGCTATATAACAAATGAATTGTTTTATAACACTAGCACACAAACAAACAAAAATAAGAGGCACACCGCTGTTTAAATTCTTCTTTTACCCATAATAATTATGAACGAGGTGATAAAAACCTGCCCAATAGAGGATGCACTGCAGTTTTAAGATTTACCATATTCACACTTCTACACTACCTCAGCAATTCTCTTCTATTCAAAATGTAAGAATAGTATGGATGAGACTCCGTCAGATGGGCCGATCCTGTGAGAGATTTTCCCAAGATTCAAAGTAAATGTTAAAGCATTTCAAGAGACGCTTTGTTGCGTTTCTTCTAATCAATTATGTTCGCTTTCCCTCTTTTAGTTTTCCGTAAACAAGTTTCTTTTACTGTCGCTCTTCTGATATCCTGATTGCATGACATCTCAGTTGTGATTTTATCAGCAGACTGTGGATGCTTGGAATGTTCTGTTCGCGTGAGAACCTCAGTGTCTGAGGCCCTGTGCTGACATAATATCCTCGTCAGTTTCCTCAGGCAGCCCATGTGAAAATGGTTCAGTTTCTTTGCATGGTGCATCTACATGGTCCATATTTCGCAAACATACAGCAGGGTCGGCAACACAGTGGCTTCGCAGACCTTAAGTTTTGTTTTGTAGACTGATGTTTTGCGCTCCCAAACATTTGCGCATAGTTTGACAAAGATCATTGTGGTTCACACGGCGATTTGACAGAATTCTGGCAATAAGTTTGCCGGCTATTGACGGAAAGGACATGTCCCAACGGTTAGAGCAAAATTGTATGTTGCCTTTCCGCTTGTGCTTCTGGGGTATAGTTCCCAGAGTCCATATTGACCGGAAGAGTCCAGTCAGCTTCTGTACCATGTGCGAACCATTGACTTTGTAGACGTCTGCTTGTATTGGCTCTGCTTCATGTGCTTTGTCATTTCACAGCAGGCCAATTGTTTTCTCAGTTTCAACCAGCGCTGGAGGATCAGCACTTGACACGTTGAATTCCAACCGGGGCAGTCGCTCATTTGCCTTCTCACTAATAGATGACTGTTGATTGAGAATGTTGTTGAAGAGTTCTGCCCAGCGTTGAAGTATCTCTTTTGTATCGGTGAGCAGCGTGGCGCTGACATCATTCAGTACTGGAGATGTTCCTGATAGCTCTGCCCAGTAAATTGTTTTCAAAGCATTATAGATGTTCTATATGTCACTACTATCTGCGTAGAACAGAATCTCATTTGCTTTTTGCTTAGCCAATTGTTTTGTTTGGCATCATCGTTCTCGTGAACCAGTCTTGAAGTTTACACGTGGTGGGGCCAAGGATCATGAATTCTGTTGAGTACACATAGTCTCTCAAAGATGTCCAGTTTTCCTCCATATTCTCGGAGTTGATAACGATTTTATCTAGTTTGCCTTGTTGTCGTCTGCTAGCCTTGATATTGAGCTTGGAGACTGTGATTCCGTGGACAGTTCAGCATTCTACACTTCTCATCTCGT
This sequence comes from Megalonaias nervosa, assembly GCA_016617855.1. Lineage (NCBI taxonomy): Eukaryota > Metazoa > Mollusca > Bivalvia > Unionida > Unionidae > Megalonaias > Megalonaias nervosa. The sequence goes on along the minus strand of JAECUM010021932.1, from coordinate 64,629 downwards.
CTGGGTTTGTCATGGTGGGTGCATAGGCACTAATGATAGTTGCATGTTTTTTTTTACCGGAGAGTGGCAGTCTCCTGTGTATAGTTGACATAAGTTTGTAATTATTTGTTGAATTTATTAGTTTTCAATTCATACTTCGATTTTCCTTTAGCGCAGAAGTTAATCGCGCGTTCATTGTCTTGAATGTTATATCATTTATATATTGCAAGAATGTCATAAAATATTTAATCGATATGAATGTGTACGGATTTAGTAGTTTGTATGTAATATAAATCATGTATTGTAGTAATTTCACGCATTACTCAGATACGGATTGTGAGAATTAATTTATTTCTTTCAAATGATATGTAGCATGTAAGAACTATTTTACTATGTCTATATCAATGAATCGCGAGTTAGCAAGTAATGTAGTTAGGACAAAGCGTGAAGTTCATTAAATCATGTATGGAAGAAAGTTGCGAATTCTCTTAACCGAGAAAATCGGCGCTGGTTAATGACATCGTTTTGTTGGTCATTTACAGCCAACAGTGGGATGTAACAGTTTACCTAAGAGGTCTAGTTACGTCATGATCCCAGTTAGGAATGCGAGTAGCCGCTAGGGAGACAGTAATTTATGTTAATAGGATTGCATATCAGTATCAGATTACAAAGCTCAGTTTTGTTGAATTACGATAAGACGATATCTGACATAACAATAGGGGAATAATATCCGACGCCAGAAAAGAAACAAAGGCAAATATTTAGGTTGCGTTTTATTTATTTGAATAAAAAGTAGCTCCATACCTGTGCTATACAGTGTGAAGGAGTTCTGACTACAACCAAGTTACGGTTTATGACCGTAATATATATATATATATATATATATATATATATATATATATATATATATATATATATATAATATATATATATATATATATATTGCGATCCTAAATACTAATGTAAAATAATGAGCTTACTACCCTGATTATTACATTTAATGCGATGTCCTTTGAATTCAAAAGTATTATTTAGTACATTAGCAACGATCTAGCGTTACATGTATTTAACTATAAAAAAAAAACCAGACCCCATTTGGACCTAAAACAGTTTTCGAAGTTCTTAACAAAACGTGTATCTTGTAAAAAATGATGTATGGAACATGAAAATCAATGCAAGTAAACAAAACCATGATGCCCTCTTATTATTGTCCAGTAATTCATAATGACTAGACAATCATAGCTCAGCATAGTGGGTGGAAGAAAAAAAAGTTTAAAAAAAAAAAAAAAATGAAAAAAATATTTTAAAAAAAAATGGTGATTTAAGGGAGATAACTCCCTAAAGTACTTTATGTCGTGCGTTGCTGATACACACGCATTCAAAGTGAGACACCAATATTTTACTTCATATGTTGCGCATTACAGCCTGAGCATGATAGAGTCGTTGTCATTGACATTTAAAGTGCTCCTCCTGTTGGAGCAGATCCCTAACTAGACAATGTCAAAGGGACTTTGAAATCAAAATCAAATCAGTAGGGGTTCACTTGTTGGAAAATGTCGAAAGGAGGGCAATATATTGGGCATATTTATACGTAAGATTTATTCCCCTTACAGACTGTGTTATACCTCCATTTGATTAACCCCGATTTCTCGAAATGCAATCAACGAATTTTCCCTATTAGTACTGTTGGAACACACATCTAACTAGCTAATGTGAAATATCATTTAAAATCAAAATTTCCTCGGTAGGGGTAAACACAAGGCTAATTCTGGATATAATCGGGTTCAATATGGAGTGACTTAATGCTACCAGGATCCATAGGAACCGTCCTATTTCTTGTGGTAGTTAAAGATTTAGTTACAAAATAGCAAATAACGATCAGTGTCAGAATCTTTTTTTTTTTTTTAGGGATGGACCATAGGGATCTTTTATGGACGTGAGAGGTAATATCCGTAAAGGATTTGCGATAGTTAGCATATATTTAGCTTCCTACTGCTCGAACTGGGCTTGACGAATGTCCTTAAAATTTTCTACATTGCAACTGCTTTTTATATCCGGTACCAATAAGTTGCCCGTAATTTCGCTGGTTCTCCTCCACGAAATTCGTCAAAGACTTTCTTTGTGAGTTGAAACTATCCCTAGAGATAAAGTCTCAAATACAATTTGATGTCACAGTTAGGGATGATAGATCCCGTATTTATACGTAAGATTTAATCCTCTTACGGCCTGGGTTTAATCCCCTTACGGCCTGGGTTATATCCCTCCTCATATTTAGTCCCCTATTTCTCGAAATCGTGACAATTATTTTTAAACTTTTGCAACTGTCGTAACAGATCCCTAGATACAAACTATAAAAGCAGCGTTGAAATCAACTTCCTGTAAGGAATCAGTCAGAACAAAATATTGATGGAATTGACATTGTACCAGCATTTGATACCCGGTATATATGAGGTGCCCCTTATTTCCCTGATTCCTCTAGACCAAAGTCATCAAAACTACTTCTTTCATGGATGAAATTATCCGTAAAGGTAGCATTTCAAGTGTCCACGACAAAATTCTTTAAGGAGGCTATGTTAACATACATACATACATACATACATACATACATACATACATACATCTGCTTGTGTTATACACCCAACCCCTCATATTTAGGTGCCAGTTTCTCCAAATCGGCTCTACGAATTTTTGTTTAATTTGCTACCATTACAGCAGATCCATAAAAAAGAACGGTGAAACAAGGGTTAAAACAAAAATGCTCTAATTAAGGGTTTAAAGTTTGCAAAATTTGGATATATTCGATCCAAACAGTACTGCTTTAATGCGACCGCTGTCCTCAGAGATCCATATGTATACGTAAGATTTAATCCTCGTAAGGCACGTGTTTCATCCATCATATATTTAACCCATATTGCTAAAAATGGGCTTGACGAAATTCAATTGAACTTTACCTACTATTGAAACAGATCCCATAATACAAATTGTCAAAGAAGTGTTAAAATAAAAATCCTCCGGGAAGGGAATTGGTTAGTGTGAAATATTGATAGAATTGATTTCATTGTATCTGCAGTTTATACCCGGTAGCCATAAGGTGCCCCTTATTTCTCTGATTCATATCGACGAAATTCCTCAAGACTTCTTTTGTGGACGAAAATATCCGCAGAGATAAAATCTCAGGAAAGGGTTCATGTAATAGTTCTTTAAGGAGGTGATGTTAGGACCCATATTCATGTCATTTATACTCCTACCCCATGCATTTTGGTCCCTATTTTTCGTCATCACATGAACGATTTTTAAAAAAAAATAATTTTGCTACTGTTGGAACAGATTTCTAACTAGGAACCTCAAACAGAGGTTGAAGGCAAAATCCTTTAAGAAGGGGTTCACCAAGTTTATCCATAAAGACACTCCCATTTCTCTGATTGGTCAAAACGAACTGCGTGAATATTTCTTTTGGGATCAAACATAACCCTAGGAACAAAATATATAAAGGAACTATCCTCTCAATCCTGGTTGAACGCCTCGACACATCCTCCACAGCATACGGTATGGAGATTTGCGCCGAAAAAAACAAACTGATGACAAACACCACCAATGGCATCAGTGCAGAAATAAAGGTCAGTGCACAGAAGCTGGAAAGAGTCACAAGCTTCAAGTACTTGGGATCAATTATCACAGATGAGGGCTCCAAACCAGAACTACTTTGCAGGATTGCCCAGACAACAGCAGCAATAACAAGGTTGAGACCAATATGGAAAGATACCAACATTGCTTTTGGTTCCAAAATAAGGCTTGCGCTCGATTGTCATATCCATCTTTCTGTATGCTTGTGAAACATGGACGCTCACATCAGATCTACAAAGAAGGATTCAAACCTTCGAAATGAGATGCTACCGCAAGATCTTGGGTATCTCATACATTGACCACGTATCAAACGAAGAAGTCCACAACAGGATCCAACGAGCCATCGGATCTTATGAAGACCTCTTGACCACTGTAAAAAAAGCGCAAACTGAAGTGGTACGGTCATGTCTCAAGATCATCTGGACTGGCAAAAACAGTCTTGCAAGGCACAGTGCGAGGGAACAGAAGAAGAGGCAGACAGAAAAAGAGGTGGGAAGACAACATTAAGGAGTGGACAGGCATGGGATTTGGAGATTCCCAAAGGGCAGTAGAGAACAGGGAAAGATGGAGAGAATTGGTTGTAAAGTCAACTGTGGTGCCCCAACGACCTCTTAGGTTAAGGGATTGATGATGATGATGATGATGATGATCCTGTCAAAATGTTTCTATGGAATTCAAGGTTCATGTGTGGCTTTAAGAGGCAATACCCTTAATGACATTGTTATGGCTTCTACATGTTTAGCCCCTTATTTCTCAGAACGTTTCCTACTGTTGGAGCGGATCCCTAACGTTCAAAGAGAGGTTGAAATCTTAATCAATTCTCCAAGTTGGGGTTTAATCGGGGCGAACTCTTAATATAATCATTCGACTATACACCAACGGAAACTTTACCTATTGTTGGAGGAGTTGCTAACTAGAAATTTTAAAGAGGGTTTAAAATTAAATACTTTAAGAAAGCGTTCATGTTATTGAAAATGGTAATATAATCGGCCATCTCTCTGTATCCAGTTTCTTATAGCTGGTACCGTTAAGAACAATCGTATTTCTCCTAATTGTTGGTGTTGACTAATTATTTCGTCTCAGCATGTTATAGGGTCAACGTAGACCACCAGCTACGAATGCCCTGAAGAGCGTTCAAATTTGAATCAACTTTTGAATCGACAGTAAGTAGGTGACAACCTATTCCTTATTGAATCGGGATGAGGTAATAAGCAGCCAACTCGATGTCCAAAATTTTAATTGGGAATAAGTAACTGGTTACTTATTTCTTATTTAATCTGTAACTGGTTACTTATTCTTTCTTGAAGCGCACATAAGGAAAAAGTAATCAACTTGATGTCAATACAAATATTGTATTCACTTACCTAGCTCACGTAACCATTTACAAATTTATCTATCTACTACGTATCTGTCTACTTACCTTCCTGGCCGAACATACTTACGCATTTACGTACGTATTTATGTACGTACGTTTTGTGTACACAAATCTCTGATAAAATATATTTGAGTGTCTGAAAATTGTTAACAAGCACAGACTCTCTGTCCTCGTGTGTAGATAAATCTGGTTAAAAGCACTGATGGTGAAAATTGTGTAGGTTAGAAGAACTGTAGAACCTGTTGGACAAGGTCAAGGTCAACAGAACCTGAGGCAGCCTGCTAAGTTTAAGTGCACGGAACTACCTTTGTCACACAAATGTGTTGAATAATGTATGTATCATTTACCGGGTTTAATAGAGGAATTTGACTGGGGGGGGGAGGTGGAGGGAGGGGAGAGTCACTTCAAGGTTAACGATTTCTATGCACACACCTGGGATGCGATTTGGCGGTCTAACTAAACGAGTTTGTACTCAACAAGATTTCGTAATCCAAGACTTACTCATATATATATATATATATATATATATATATATATATATATATATATATATATATATATATATATATATGGCGGCCAAAGGCAGCTTTTATTGGAATAAATTGGAACATTATTATCACAAACATCAGTTTCATTTATGTTTAAAAATCTTTAATATTCTAATGCGAGCCAAAGTATTAAGCGTACAACAGGAACAGGTTGTTAGAAAGAAAAACAATACGATTTCTACAAAGCCAACATTCATCCTCAAATTTTACAAAGGAAATGAAAAGCCACTTTAACACTTACTGGGCTCGACTGAGCGTCTTCTCTCGAACAAAATAATAAAACAAAATTTTGTCGGTACAGAGTCGAGGTTATCTCAGACTGAGCGTCTTTCCTCTGACAAGGTAATGAGACTTAATCTTGTCGGTGCTTCGGCATTTGGAGCAGCAGCAGCAACAACCTTATCATTCAGCTTGTTTAAAATAACCAGTGCTGTAAAGATTACATAGCCCATTCGTTGTGTGATCACATAACCCACATACTTGTGATACTAACTTTGGAAGTAGAGATTGAAGGCATTTGGTAAGAATGGGGTAAGTTTTCTCTTAAGGTTATTTGACTAGTCATTGAGGTCACGGCTCTCTCTCTCTCTCTCTCTCTCTCTCTCTCTCTCTCTCTCGATAATTCAAAACATCGCACGTGATCTTGGATAACCATCGAGTAGGTAGTAGGTGGAGTATGTATGTATGGATGAATGCACATATACATGTATGTTTGCATATATCTATTTAATTATGTAGGTAGGTAGAAAGCTATGCTAACTACCTTTCTATCTGTCTATCGATTTTACAACCTAGCCAGTCATGAATAATATCTGTATGTCGTACAAATTAATCAGCCATCTACCGAGCAATCTAGCTAGCTAGCTAGCTAACGAGCTACCAGTTAAAGGTTGCAACTGCTTGTAGAAATTATGCCAATAACTCTCTTTCTCCGCCCGGTGAATTTCACCCCCTACCCTACCTCCAACAGCCAGCTGAATTCCACCCCCTACCCAACCTCCAACCATCAGCACTTTAACAGGCAGTGGTACATGTTGTAATGAATACGGACCCATGATACTTTAATTGAAAGATGTTCAAAAAACTGATAGGAAGCTACGCGGGTACACACACACACACACACACACACACACACACACACACACTTATAGACCATTTGTTACTTAGAATAACATCGGAATTCTCTAAATATTCTACTGCAGTTCACATATCTCCCATACGATTGTCTACATTCGATGGGTTCCTATTGGAAAACACAAAATATATAAGGTAAATAAATAATTAAGGTAAATAAATAATTTATTATTATTATTATTATTATTATTATTATTTGGTGGGTTTTAATGACATTTTAAGACTTTATTGGCTATTTTATGCCGATGAAATAGGATCCATGCGTCTTTCCCAGGACACATCGAGGCAGTGGACCTGGGCTGGCAAGGGCGGATATAGAACCCGCGACCCTTTGACTACGAGTCAGACTCTATTCTAACCGAGCTACAGCGGGTAGCCAATAAATTTAAACTGCCTTGCTACTACTGTAATAGTTTCAATTGTTGAGGTTTGCTAAGGTACATTTGTGATTTTTATGTATGATTGGATTGATGGATGGATGCATAGATGAGTCTCCCCCCCCCATACATATAAGCTCTAAGAAATAACAAGGTTTTAATGTGGGTTGTAAGGGGATTTAAAATAAATATGCCTCCTTTGTTGTCGTTAAGAGCGGCGATTATTCACTTAATGGGCATAATTTGGTTTATTAGGAAAATAAACATCTGTTGAGGTTTACGTGCCCGTTTTTGTTTTTTGGGGGGTGGGGTGGGGCGTTTTAATCATTACACCTTGTGTATGGACCGTGTGACTGCAATGATCACAGCAGAAACTATACATTGTAATTAATTCTAACAGGAGCACCTAGATTATATTACTGTACTTACAAATAGGTATACATATTTATTCAACTGCCACTAGAACAAGCAATTAAATCATTTTTTTGTGTCTAAACCATCACAAAAATTAACAAGATTCGAAACTTTTCGAAGGTAGTTTGAAACAAGCCCTAGAAAAATATAAACTACAACACATGCATGCAAATCGTACCCCAATGTCAATGATACTGTTGAAATTAATCTCAATTTTACATGTTCAAACCATAATGGTCGATGATCCTAATGAAATTAATCTCAGCTTTACAACATGTTCAAACCATAATGGTCGATGATCCTAATGAAATTAATCTCAACTTTACAACATGTTCGAGGGGTTAATTAAAACTGAATATAAATCATTGGACTTGGTTATATGTTGGTGAAGATTTTAAAAACTTAATGAATTAAATTATTGTTCTAGTTGCAGTTGATTGACTATCTGTATTACATTTTAATTATAATAATGAAAGTACTCATAACTGTTACAAGTAGTCACTTTGTATTTGTTGTGTTCGTTTATTGCCAAAATACATGTTTTAATAACCAAAACCGGCACATACACCTTAATGAAGTGAGATTTGTTCAAACTTTGTTTCTAAATTGAACATTTATGGTTATTATTATTTTAAGATATTCTTTTTAATTGATTCAGCTGATCGGACAAGATATTTCCTTAGAATTTCGGTAATGTGTATTAACTGCATTATATTTGGTAAGATGTCTCATTTTTAAGCAAGTTTACCGATGAAATATTTTTCATCTGAACCTGTGCATATCTTTCCATCTTAATGCAAATTTTTTGAAAGAAAGGATAAAAAAAAAAAAAATACCTCGCTACCCACATCCTATCCGTCTTTTTGAACATCCTTTAATTACTGTCATACACCTACAAATTCACTCCGCCCTCACACTGATATATATCAATCTGTCTAGTTTGTTTTATTGATGTCTGTTTGGAGTCTATCTTCCACACTGGTTTTTTGTTCATATGCACTCAGATAATTCAAAGACGGCATGTAATTAGAAAGCATTCCGCCTTTTCTGTTGGCTCTGATCTGCTTAATCATTCAGAGTACGAGTAAAACCGATCCAGACTTACTGAGATCTCAAATAATCAATACAAATATGTTCCCCACTACCAGATTACGCAATGGTCGTGTTTACTTGACACTTATTCATATTGCCTAATGAAACAGAATTTTCACATGTTTTACACAAAAAAGAAAAAACTAAACAAAACCAAATGGAAGCAATATTCATCTGTACATAACATAGTACAGAGATGATCAACTCCATTATTATTATCATTATTATCGTTATTATTATTATTATTATTATTATTATTATTATTAACAACAACATATACAACAAAAACATAAGAGAAAATGATGCGACACCCCACAAAACAAACAGCAAGAGCTGCAGCACAGCAACAATGTCACCAATAACATTAAAAATGACAACAATTGGTCTCGTAGAGCAATTTTTCACCAGGCTTGTATGTGCTATCAGGTATCGTACAATAAAAGAGATAGATACACATTGATACATATTGTCTTTGATGTTGGTCTTTCAACTGAAAGGTAAAGATGATGTATGTTGATATTCGTCTCGAAATATTGCATTACATATAAGGGCTTGAAATGTTACAGTATATATAAGGGCTTGAAATGTTACAGTATATATAAGGGTTTGAAATGTTACAGTATATACAAGGGCTTGAAATGTTACAGTATATATAAGGGCTTGAAATGTTACAGCATATATAAGGGTTTGAAATGTTACAGCATACTTACGGGTTTGAAATGTTACTATATACTTGGGGGTTTGAAATGTTACTTTCGGGCTTGAAATGTTACAGGATACTTAAGGGTTTGAAATGTTACAGTATACTTTGGTCTTAAGGGTTTGAAATGTTATGGTATACTTCAGGGCTTGAAATGTTATAGTATACATAAGGGTCTGAAAACTTTGAATGTTTTTAGATCCGCATAAATTGGACTGTGAACTGTTTAAAACCTTCGAGATATCTGACATTTTTATCAAGAATTTTGGAGCGGTTTGGCAGACCTGGGTGATCTGGCAAAATCTTGACTATCTACAATTGTTGGGAGTAAATAGCAATTTGCAGATTATCTTGGTTATGAATGAATGGCTGTAAATGAGATATACGATGACTGCATTTCAGCGAGACCTATATGAAAGAGATTTGCTTTTCTCGTGCCCTATATGTTGTATTTCTTCAGAATGATCATTTGGATATGCCCATTTCTCTAAATTGTCATCTTTTAGTTTGTGAAATCGTTTGTTTGTTGTTGTTTTGTTTTTACTTGCTTCATTCTATTGGCCTGTTTTATTCTATTGGCCAGATGTTTGTATAAAAACACTAACAAGCTTAAGCTAAACTAAACTAAGCTAATAAACGTTGTTTGATTTTAATATTCTCAAATTGCAGACTACCCACACCACTTACTAATATCGGGATCTTTTCTTTGCTTGCCGTTTGGATCTCACCACTGTTTAGCGCCAAGGTAAAGTGCCCCGGGCAGACGGATATTCCTTGTGATTGTCTCTTGGATACAAACACGCCCATCAGTGCCAACCAGAAATTCGTAATTGATTGCTCTTCGCGTAATCTCACCTATATCCCAGATGTCCACATTCCAGAGGGCGTCAAAGTTCACGAACTTTTACTTCAAAACAATACCATTGTGAAACTATCCCATCCTTTTTTGAAAAGGAGAATTCTTATTGAAATGATCGATATAAGTAACAATCCATTCGACAAAGAAGAACTTGTGCCCGGCTTATTTGGAAGAGTTGGCCCTTATGTCAAGAAGCTAAAACTGAGAAATATAGGCCTCAGCTTGAGAATACCCATTTTGTTACTGTATGGACTCAGATCACTCGAACAATTGGATCTTTCCGGTAACGGGAACTGGTTACTAACATTGCCCAAAGACTTTTTATTTAATCAAGGACTTGTTTCTCTGAGGGTATTAATTCTCAAATCTTGCAAAATATTTAAGATAGAGACAGGTGCTTTTAATGGGCTCCGTTCATTAGAAGAACTCGATTTGAGTTATAATTATTTGTCAGAGGTTCCTCATGCACTCAGTAATATACGAACTTTGCGAGTATTAAACTTAAAACATAATGATCTCATGTTTATCCACTCAAATGCCTTCTCGTCCCTTCGATGCCTGGAGGAGCTTGACTTATCTGGAAATCTTCTTGGTCAAATGGACGCTATAGAAAAAGGTGCTTTCAACGGTCTGGCAGCTCTGAGAAAATTTTCAGTCGCTGATTGTGGCCTTACATCTCTTCCTATTACAGAAATGTCAGGATTTTCTAATTTGCAGCAGTTTAACATCGGCAGGAATCCATTAATTCTGAACAGCATTGCCTTTGCCGGTCTTGAAGGTCTAACACATCTTAGCATCGAGGGTGTGGGCATCGATAATTTCAACAGGTTACCATTGTTGGGATTGAAGAAACTTTATTTCGTGGATATTTCACATAATAATATCACTGAGATAAGGAATGATTCCTTCAAGGGTTGGATGGCAAGATGGATCATTCTGAGAGGGAATTTTATCAGGAACATTCATCCGAAGGCTTTTACAGCCTTGCAACTTCCAGTCAAGTTCGATTTCTCGGAAAATATGATAACGTCCCCGCAATTTATTTTCGATGCCCCAAAGTGCACGTTTTACAATATGAATATCTCTAATAATCTTATAAACTGTGACTGTACAGTTGAAAAATTAGTACATTCAAGACGTGTGCAGAGACTTGATGCAAACTGCAAATTAGATAATGGAACCTTAGTTTCCGTTCATGATTTAAAAGTAATGGGAGGTTTGACTGAAGAATGCGGGCGAACGGAAGTGACGTACTGTGATTGGTGGCTTCCATCTAATGCTGAAAGATTTTATAGTATTTTTACATTCTGTTTTGTTATACCTATAAGTTTTGTCGTTCTTAGATTCAGCTTAAGTTAAGATTGGAATAAAGAACCAAATTTACATATACTGTTGTTCACAATTACAAAGCTGTGACACGGTTAAATAGATTCAAAGGAATTACAAATTCATTGAGATATTTCAACTTTCGTTTTAAAAATTTTCTGCAAGTAATGCAGTAATTGGGTAAAATCATTAATATCGATAATTACGTCAGAGTCTACAGCAAATAAGTGTAAAAATATACATATATAGAATATTATGGATTCTTTGATTTTTTAAAAAATAAAAATGTAACACTTTCTTTACTGTCAAAAAGTGTATGCTTCACAAGTAATAAATCTCAAACTGAAGCAGCATAGAACATTTTGGAATATTGTTATTGATTTTAAAAAAAGGGGGGGGGGAGGGGGTTGATCTATGAACCATTTGGTGATTGTATTCAGTTTATCTTTCACAGCATTTAAGGCTCGAAATAATTTTAAGCTTTTATTCACCAGTCACGAAGCCTAGACATTCCCCGAGTAGCAAACGTCAGTATGGCAAAATCATGTAAAAATGACCCCGACATAATTTGCCACGGTTCGTTAGTTGCACATCATTCGTAATTTTGCTGCAGACGAAAATTGTCTATGTTGTATTATATTACTGGAATGCTGAGTACATAAGAAATATGTTGTGAAATATATGACTCTCTCTCTCTCTCTCTCACACACACACACACACACACACACACACACACACACACACACACACACACAAACACACACACACACATCATTCGTAATGCATCTTTTTACAAAATTTGTGGCTGGTATTTAAGAATACAACCTCTCTTAATTATGCATCGTTTGTAATTCAACTGTAGACCAATATATTATCTTTGTTGATTTGGATAATTGAAATATTCCAAATGCACACGACCACCTCCACCCCACCCCCACCCCGAGTAAATAAACGCGAAGCAATCGAAGCGTTTCGTACATTAAATTTTTTTTTATAGTTAAATGGTTAAAAGTATGCCCCAGAAACGCTTAAACTCGGAGCGACCAAGCTTAACAATCCGCCCCTGCAAGGTTTTGCGAAAAGACTCTCTTCTTGGAACAACCAAGTTTAACAATTTGACTGTTTGGACCTCTTGAAATCGACCTGAACCGAACGAAACATGCCAGGAACACACTGCAATAGTCAGTCACAGAAACTGCTAATGTATACTATGCCCTTAATGATTTCAAAAGAAAAAACAATGGTACTTACACAGCTTATAAGGAAATATCAATTTTCACTATTTTTACATGCTATGAATTATTTCATTTTACCTTGTTATAGGCAACTTCATATGCCAGTATGACCACATGCCAGTATGACCATATTATTTCAGGATGACTATATGCTAGCATGGAAATATTATGCCAATATGACTATATGCCAGTAGGGCCATATTATGCCAGCATGACCAGATGCTAATATGGAAATATTATGCCAATATGACCACATGCCAGTATGACCATATTATGCCAGTATGACCATATGCCAATATGGAATTATTATGCTAATATGACCATATGCCAGTAGGGCCATATTATGCTAGCATGACCATATGCCAATATGGAAATATTATGCCAATATGACTATATGTCAGTATGACCATATGCCAATAGGGCCATGTTATGCCAGTATGACCACATGTCAGCATGAACATATGCCAGCATGACCCTATACCAATATGGAATTATTATGCCAATATGACCATATGCCAGTAGGGCCATATTATGACAGTATGACCATAATATGTGTGAAAATTAATATTAATTATTCATTAATATAGGGATGATTTGAATTTCTTATGTCACTTCTGTTCGGGAAAATATACCGTAACGGACATAGCAGCGTATATTATTATAAGTAAGTAATTCTTTAAAAAACCATATTCGTCAATAAACGGTAGCTTAATCAACAGGGGACAATGAAATAATGACTATAGATAAATTAAAACATGGATACACCAAAAAATAGCTGGTTAATAGTTACATCTTGGCTATTCCGTCTTTACATCTTGGCCTTTCCTTCGAAACATCTAGGCCATTCCGTTGATACTTCTTTGAATCTGTCGATATGTCTTGGCCATTCCGTCGATACTTCTTTGAATCTGTCGATATGTCTTGGCCATTCCGTCGATACTTCTTTGAATCTGTCGATATGTCTTGGCCATTCCGCTAAAAGCCTGTGACTAAGAAACTCTAAAGTATACACTTGGAACAGTAAGGAATACGTGGTACATGACTTAATCTTGTACCCCAAAAGGGTACGTGACACATTATTTAATTTTGCAACCGAAAAGGATAGCTATGCTCATTAAATGGTTAAATGGTTTATGATAGTATAGAACACACACACACACACACACACACACACACACACACACACATATATATATATATATATATATATATATATATATATATATATATATATATATATTCAGTTACAGAAACGAAACATACAAAATCGTTCAAATGTCGTGTCAAGTTTGCATGGGTGTTACTTTTGACAACTGTATAGTTTTCAGCCGTGATGCAACACATTCGTTGATTCTGATTTTTTTTTTTTTTAATATCTCTCTTAGTAATAATATAACGCACAACAATACGAAAATATAGACCATGTAATGTTTAGATTGATTATTAGTATCTTAGTATCTGTAACTATTCGTTTATATTATATTGCTACAACCATTTGTTAAAAAAAACTAAGCTAAACATCACAACACATTCATATCTACTTTAGTTCATTTTATTACAAATTATGAAAAACTATCTGGATCTGAAATAGGAAGGATACAAAAGTGGATAGAGAAAACTTGGTAATTTCCCACATCAACACATGGTAAAATATCTGCACACACCGTCATTAGGCAATCACACAACAACACTGGTAAAATACACGAGGGCACCGACCTTGGGCAATCAGAGAGTAAAGTATTATTAAAAATGAATTTGCTTTTTATCATCAATTTGATACATCTTGGCAAAATTAAACAAGCCATTATTAACATAATTTATGTATCCAAATCTACGACACACTTGAAAAATGGTTTACAGTGTTAACCAATACCGCTAATACTTTACCGAAGCGTTGCCTAGCTACCAATTCTTTTCGATGTTGTTGTTTTCTGTTTGGGGGGGGGGTTAAGGTCAATTTTGGTCATCTCTAAACACAGTTAGATATACTCCAAAATACTGTTACCATCTTTACACAACTTGGATTAATTTCCATTCTATGCATTTTTCACCATATATATCTTTTTAATTAAATAAATAATTATCCTTGACGTGTAATGAAGGGTATCGTAAGTAGGAAATATTCACCAAATATGATGTTTTTAGTGCCTAACCAATAAGATACAGCCGGCATATATAATTATTCATCAAGAATCACATTTGAAACTACGACAAACTTTAACATGTGACACTGGATTCCAAACGCATAAACACACCCAGGAATTAATTGTTCTCCGCTTTTCGTTGGAAGTACGGATATATATTTTGTAGAGGAAACGTAAGGTGACAATGATGATACAGCGATGAGTTAAGGTTTATTTGCAAAGGACAACATTGCTGATGACGTAGGACACTGACAATGGAACCCTGGCGACTTGCAATCAGCATGCAGCGGTATACAAAAATGTGGGTCCAACATTCAGAGATTATAACTTCAATGAACTCCGACATCAGTAATTGTGTAGAAATATGGGTATAAAGATTGCCCGTAGGATACAAGGAAAATTACCATTAGGCCTCCATCTTGGACGAATGACACTGGGATACAAAGGGAATTTAATATTAATCTATAGGTTTAACATTAGCATTACATTTAGAATACAAGGGAATTTAATATCAGTCCTTTGCCTGACACTTCCCTTTATACCAATTACATTTAGAATACAAGGGAATTTAATATCAGTCCTTAGCATGACACTTCCCTTTATACCCATTACATTTAGAATACAAGGGAATTTAATATCAGTCCTTAGCATGACACTTCCCTTTATATCCATACTTGTTTTGTTGTTGCTGTTGTTGATTTTGCAAAATGGACACTATAGGTACAAGGTGAATGGTAGAAATAACCCCTGTAAACCCTTCTAAACAAAACTAAACCACTCTACAACCCTTTTAGTCCTCATAATCCTATCCGTGAATTGAAAGGAAAGAAAACTGTAGGAATATACACACATTGTACACACAAACATACTTATATACATGATAAACGAGAGAGTACGAGATCTCACGCATACACATCAACATACAATCACCCCCCAAACGGTAGGCGTGCTCACATACGATCACGCAAACATTCTTATATACTAAAGGACACAAGAATAGGAGTGACCACATACACATAAGTGCACACACACACACACACACACACACACACACACACACACACGACATATACAATTATAAAACACATAATATTTGGCAATCACTGAGTAGTATATCTGTTTTTTAAGAAAACAGTATGGCCCAGAAAAGGACATTTGAGGTTATTAACCAAAGAGTATTAACATTCATCTCATTTTCTGAACCAGGATCTACTCTCTGCATATTTACTTACCATCTCGAGTGGCTCCAAGGATTTGTTTTATTTAGCTCGTTGTTCTTGTTGTTGTTTGTTCTTTTGCTTTTCTTGCCAACTAAGAAACGTATATAGTGTCATTTCTACTCCTTCTGTTTCTTCTTCTCTTCCCATTCTTTCTGCTCTTTTCTTCTCCTCCTTAATACGTTTTCAGTGAAGCCTCTTGGCATCTTTAGGTACATACTTGGTTTCTTGGTTTTCAAGCTCTTGTCCAATGGTGTTTTACCATGTGCATATATAAGCACCGGAGCTTCACTTGATTTTCTACTATACTTGTTGACAACGGATATCATGACATATTGACTAATCTTTAATTAGCGACGTGTTCGGCCAGTTGGCCATGTACGTTGACGCCTCGAGTGGAAAAGTAGTCACCACTCGAGGAGATTTCACCGCTAATTTGCGTGATAACAAGCATTTCGGGGATTAATTTTGTGTGCACCGCACACAATTTTTGGAATGTTCGGAACGTTAAGCATGGGAAAAAAAATCCCATTTGATACACTAGACTGGGCGTGGAGCAGAAACAGCACCACAACTGGACGCGTTACTGTTGCACCGCAGGCTTCTTAATTAGTTGCATGGAAAATGCATGTCTGGGCGAGGAAAAGGAGGAGAAGTCCGGCCGAAGTACTCCAAACTTCACATGAAACTCCCCTAGAAACGCTATGGATGTAATAAGTTTCAAATTCTGCCCAGTTTTACCTAAGTCAGGCGATCCCTAACAATCAATCATGTGTTAGCCACAATATGTTGCAAATTTAATTTACTTTTCACATTCGAGTTTGAATTTGGTGCATATAGTATACATCAATTTTCAAAATAATTGTACTAGTCCGTGAGTGAGTATATGGTACTCATTTTAGTTAGGTATCACATTATTTCTTAAAGGTATATTTGTACTATTGACGATGGCAGCAAATAGATCACATTTGTGATATCAAAGAAAGGTTTTATCGAAAAGAAAACCCCATGCAGTCAGGCAATTTAGGTCAGTCCACCGCTGGAGACGTTCAACTCAACTAATTCTCCGGCTTAGACCTTGGGCAGGCTCATTCAGTTCCAGTTGTCCTATGTGCTGCAACCCCAGGAAACTGGCAGGGTATTCTGCAACGGTATTCCCTCTGCTTCACGCCATAGTTCTTCTATTCGCAGGTCCAGGAAACTTCTGGTATAATCTAACTGGTCTCCTCTCCTAGATAAACTGGATAGCTGCCTCTTCTTCTCAGAATGGCTGCCTGCTCTCTCTCTCTCTCTCTCTCTCTCTCTCTCTCTCTCTCTCTCTCTCTCTCCTAGCTCCTGTAAGATTTCTTTTTTTACCCTTATGGTTATTTATTTCGTTAGGCAACCGAGAAAAGAGCCTGGAAATGGTTAAATGGGTGCACCGTTGTCAAGAGATCTCTGCTGAGTCCAGAGTATAAAAATTTAGATGGATGAGCCTGAAAGTAAAATGTGTGGTCTTGAAACTTGATAACATGTCCCTGCATGATGGTTGCATTACGTTTAATGTTACTTATTAGAAAGGTCGAGTTTTCAAGGAGCGGTATTTGTTTGTGTGACGAGTTTTAATTATTTATCATCTACTGCAGATACTCAGTTTACTGCATTGTGAGGTGGGCCCTGGTGGTCTTGGCTTATGACCACCTCATCTTTCTTAATTTTATGGGGGTACAGTTTTACAGGTCGCCTATCTGTTTCCAACTCCTTACGTTAGTTGCATTGTTATGAGAATGTCCAGTCACCAAAAGGTATTGTAGAGAGAGTGAGATTTTTTAAAATTTAAAGTTGATAGTTGATTATGTAATGTTGTCCGTATGTATTAAGGTTGTTTGGTTAGTCTAATTTAGATCAGAGATGTTTGTTTTGAATTTTTCGTTCTGTGTCTGATTCAACTTGGATCTTTATTATGGCGTACCCTTGTCGGTCAACCTTATGGAGCGTGGAGGTAACTACCTCCACCAAAGGTGGCCTATATACATTTTCGACACCGTTTCCCTAATGGGCCCGACTGAGTTCCCCTCTTCATCAGATGAACTCCCCCTCACCCCATCTGGATCAGTGGGGTTTGTCTCTTTTAATTTTTAGTATATCTTAAAATGATGAAAGGAGGTTATATATTGGAATTATGGATTAGTTAGCAAGACTGGTAAGCGTACCGGTTTTTATGGAATTATGGATTAGCTGGCAAGACTGGTAAGCGTACCGCTTTTTATGGAATTATGGATTAATTGGCAAGACTGGTAAGCGTACCGCTTTGTATGTAATTATGGATTGGTTGGCACGACTGGTACGCGTACCTCTTTGTATGCAAGACTGGTAAGCGTACCTCTTTTTAAGACTGGTACGCGTACCGTTTTGTATGCTTGAGACACAGACGTGACGGAAAGAATCCCTCAGAGCGGAGACATGGACGTTAAAGAAAACATCCTTTTAGAAAAATTCAAAGATCGATTGAGAGAATGGAAAACGGCATGTCAAAATAATGTATTTTTAAAAAAACAAATTAGTCATTTTTTCAAAATTTACAATTTTTAATAAGCACTGCTAACTCAATTACGAACAAATGATGAATCAGAATTAATATCTACTCCACTTCTCTACATATACAAGTAACAAGTACCGAAGCCAATGTTAAAAATGAACTTAGTCGCAAAGTTGACAAAGTTATGGAGTAAGACTAGACTTCCAGCAATTAAGTACTGTGTCATTTTGTTATCGATGGACACAACGTTTTTCAGCTAAAGAAATTTTTTCGTTCGTATCTATATGTATCATAAAGCTACATTTCTATCATTGCATCCTTAGTAGTGAAATCATGTTCAAAACAAGTCAGAAAATATCCTAATGGGATTCCAAGATTGTGTCGACGAACAAAATACACACAACATCATCCACATATTACAGGATCCGATAATCAAATCCTTGTAATCTCACATTATGGATTTGGGCTGATGCAGCATTTCTTCTCATAAATTTAATAATATCGTCTTCCAGATGAGGCAATCCATAGGAATAAAAATATTCCACTCGGTGGTCATTAGCCAAGAAGTCGGCAGCCCAATGTGTGCCTGGCGATGACAGTTGTCTGTGTTGATGACATAACTTCGTACAACTTTAGGTTTACGATAAGGAAATTCGTCCTGAGCAAATACCACTGGATTACACTAAGCTGCGTACAAACCGTGGGTTAGGTGATGAATTTCCCAGGTATTCATTTTCAAGGTAATGACTGGAATGAGTCCACGCTTGAAGTTTTCCTTGAAATGATCTTTCAAGGAAGTTGCTGTTCTGTTGCAAGAGAGCTTCTATGCTTACAGTCAACAAGGAAGTCAATGGAGGTGGGGAATAGTCACTCGAGTCTTTATACCACTCTTTAAAGTTCTTCTAGCCTGGGATGAGTGTCCATGAGTCTCCCAAATACTCTTTCAGCGTTTCTTTTTAACTCATCAGCAAACATTTTTCGTGTTGGAATTTGACAACCTCTACAGTATCCTCTGGTTAGATGTGATTCCTTCAGCCATAACAATCAAAACATAAAGCTAAGTGTTGGTCTTCTTCTGTCTATCATAACTATGTTTTTCTCTACTCATTTCCACATATAGTTCGGATCTTTGACTGATGTTCTGCATGGAAAATATTATCAAGGCCTATGTCAATGACTTCGTGCTCCACGTTTATACTTTAGGATCACTTCCCTCAGATTGCTGATTATCAGAGGATTATCAAATACTGCAAACAATATGACTTTCACTGTGTTCACGAGGGCCAGTCTGACCTGAGGTTCCATGGGGAGATGGCCCTATTTTATGGGGTGTATATGTCCCCTTCTCTACTTTGGTCTGGAGGAAATTAAATGCCCGCAAAATATATGATCGAAACAGAATCGTCTCAAGAAATGCCGTGGCTACTGTTAGTTCTTAATGTCATGTAGCTGCAAACAGAGTCGTCTAAGAGTTCTAGTAATGGGGGGGGGGGGCAAATGTAGGTTCAGTATGTTTGGTAAAGAACGTCTGTCCATCTCTGATGACTTCTTCCTTTGATACGTTGACATGTTGGAACTCAAAAGGGCTTTGATAAGTAGTTCCGTTGAGGGCGGCATTGCTGACGATGTGAATGAACCGAGGATGCCAAAGAGCAAATATTTAGGCAGTTGGCCTTGGAAGATAGTATTTTCAGCTTTGGATTGGAATCCAGAGGCAGTGGTGTATAGAGGATTCATGGATGTTGATCTGGTGTAGTTTGCCACTTTGGGTAATACATCCACACGACGCGCGTTGAATCCGGCTTCTTTGATGTTAGTTTTCTTTTCGTTAGCATTAACCATCAAATGGAACATACCACTACTTTCATTCGGTCTCACGCGTACATTAAAAGAAATAATTGTTCTGTAACCACGTGTTCAAAGGTAAACTATCCATCATTTCTTAACTACGTCCTTGTTCGATTTTCGTTTAGCAGTCGATAAATCCTACATTGTGAGGATCATTAGCTTCTGTCATCTCTGTGTCGTTTAAGGCAGCCAAGATGCCAGGTTCCGACACCAGAAATGGGCACATATGTGCTCTTGGTGTCTTTTCCGGACGTTAAGAGATTCTCGAGATAAGCTCGGTAATGGTAAGTTTCCATGCTGCTGCTGACCAGCTTGTTGTTCAAGTACAAATCAACTTCGCTGAACAACGAATGTATAAAATTGTTGACGGGAGCCACTCTGTCATCTGCACCTGTATTGTTGACCATTTTGAAAACTTAGACTTTCAGAAACAAGTCTGTGTTATTCAGATGGATGTAATCTTCAGCTTGTCCTTTGATTCAAATTTGAATGGAGACGAGGCGGTAATAGACAACAAAGGAAGAAATTCTACCCATTGAGATTCTTACATTTTCATCGTCGTGTGTGGCATGGCAAACAAAAAATATTCTGTCTTGGAACCTTGGCATGAATCTCCTGGCGTAACATTTTTGGAATCAAAAAAGTCCAAACTTGTGACCGTTCTTCTTTTATTATTCTTTTTACATTCGTGCCTATAAGGTACGAAGGGCGTTTGTCGTCTCTTCCTGCCATATCCTTACAGTGGCGCTAAATAATTAGTGCATTCGCCAGGAGTGTGGAGCGATTTTATTCGGTTATCTTGGCTACCATAGAGTTCTTTTCTTGTCTGAATCGGGACAATTTTTGTTGCCTACTTTCATGAACGTTTGTTTGGAAATTTATTGGTCGATGGTCACGTTTTCGAGAAATTATTTCCGTGTGTCAAGGCCGCATCTTCTAAGTATGGTATTCTCCAGCGGTAATAGGTTTCAAAACGGATGTCTATGTACGAAGAATCAGTTTTAATACATCTCCCAAATCATGTCCAAATTGTCCTCGGTACACAGGATACAATAGTTGCAATTCACTGGATAATCGTGTTCGAAAAATAGCTACACAGTGACATTTCTTTGAAGAATATAATATTTTGTCCATAATCGCCTTTTATATCAATATTCACACTGAAAGGAACGATGATGCACAAATTCCCGGTGAACTTACTACCGCAGAATGCTGTTTTCCACTAAGTTGTAATCGACGATATCAGAGTACGCAAAGATGAAAACAGAGTCCTTCGTTCATTCAGAAATACTTAAAAGGATCGGTTGTTTGTCGTTGTTGTTGTTGATGTTTTTAGTAGGAGTGAGATATGTGTTCCCACACACAATAGCAAACAAGCGAAGAAAAATGTGATGGACGGAGATTTGCCGTTAGAGAAATCTATTTTGAGTCTATGCAAAGGTGGAAGTGCACGTTTGTGAGATTTATCAAGTAGATTACCAAACTGTTTATTTAAAATATCGTTTCGCCAAGATATCCGGCGTTAAAATAATATCCTCACAGAATTCTCGAGGTCTTCTTATTCGATTGAGGAGTAGTTGTTATTTTATTTTGTTTTGTTTTTGCTTTTTTCAGTGTTTTGTTTCATACAAGCGAAGAGAATGTTTGTGTTTGCCCAAGTGTGCTTGGACCTGTTTGTATATTAGTTATATGATGAAAGTGGTTTGATCCTCTACACTGTTCCAGATTATATTGGGATGAGCAATTCCCACCAAAAACACTTCCAAATGACCTTTCTGACTTGACCAAAGCCACTTCCAAATGACCTCTTTGACTTGACCAAAGCCACTTCCAAATGACCTTTTAGTAGTATTAGGGGGCGTTATAGCCTCACGTAAACCTCTAGGTTAAATTTAGGGGGTTGTACCGTAGCCTCAAGATTTATAGCCTCACGTAGACTTCTATGATAAAGTTGGTCGTTTTCACTATAGCCTCAAGATTTATAGTCTCATGTAGACTTCTATGATAAAAGAGGTGGTTTGTACTTTGGGGACAATGGGAATTTAACATGGGAATGTCACCTGGAGGTTAATGGAAATTAACATGGGTGACGTCATGGGGTTTATAGAGTCAAAACTATTTATAGGGTGAAATGTATTTATAGGGACAAAGGGTTGATAGGGACAAACACAGACATACAGAAACAAACAAATACACATTCAAACACACAGAAAAGAAGACATAGATGTTCCAAAGAAAGCCTCACAGACAGAATAGAGACTCCAAAAAGAAAAGTCTATTGTATGGGTACAAATATTTATTCAAATATATACATGGGCTCTACGGCCTGTGCTTTGGTCTAAGCAGTATCCATTTAATACATACAAATTTGGACATTGAAACAAACCTATTCACAAGTTATATATTTCTTGGTTCTAGAAAACTACTTTTAACAATTAAAGTTCATGCCTTCAAAAAAACATATACAACGTATATGCATTTCATAAAAGAATGACATTTTTCATAGTACAATTAATGTCCATTTTTGAGAAAAAGCTTAAACAAGAAAGAAACGTTCAAATTGGACAAAGTTCGTGCTTTTCTTTTAATCAGTCACGCACGTTGTTTAAATCTGGTCAGCTACCACTTGTGTCCCAGCGTAGATGTTTTCCATCACGTACTCCCTTTCATCTGTAGATCTGTTGGCATATCCGTCGTGCTAGGTACACTGATCGACAAGCAGATCAATGGTGGTTATTGTCTTCTTCCCGTGGAGGTACAACGTATGCCATATGAATGGTCACTTTTCCATTGGTGATGTCAAATTCTTCTCTCATCGTCTGCACGTCTTCAATAGCCCTCAATAGTTTGGAAGAAGTTAATTCTGCAAGTGTACTAAACCCGAGACATACAGGAGAGTTCAATCTTTCGTGATACATAGATAGGCTCAAACGACCTCGATCTTTGACTTGACACTGACGTTTGAGTTCCTTTAACAGTGAGTCAAATAAGACCGTAATGAAACCTGCTTCTTCCTCGGCTGGAACGTCTGACGCAAAGTCTTTAAATTTCACCGTGTATGTGTAAGTTGTCGTCCTAAATTTTCTCGAAGTCGCTGTCTGAATCATTTGGATGCTTAAATACTCCTTTAGGTCTACTGAATCCTTTTCCTTCTTGAACGCGCTTTGCTGTGAGGGTATGGTGGTGAAAGTGGTCAATGATGTTTGTTCCTTCTCTTTTTTCATCTGCGTAGAGTGATTCATCTTTTCTCGGCGTTTGTCCTCGCAATGAAGTGTCGTTCTTGGAAGTTGTCCCTATTTTATACTGGGTGATATCAGCATGTCCATAAGTTAAAGTCTTGTGGTCTGGAAGTCGCACTGGTTGCACGTAGTTTGCCATGGTGTTAGTGAATAAACAACTAAGATGTGGTACTGCATTGGTGATGTGATTGTGAGGCACAGCATCGCACTCGAGTTTCTCGTTGGACTTTAGTCATACGCTCGATACTTGCTGTTTGAAAGTATTCATCTTTCTCGCTTGGCGTTTGTAGTTACAAATGAACTATCGGTCTTAGACGTTGTCCCTTTTTATATGTTGACCAATACTGACGTGACCGTACGGTAAAGTGAAGTGGTTGGGAAGCCGTACTCGCTTCTGGTACACGATTTGATAGACTTTTTCCAAGGGTCGACTGACGATTTGGTGTGTGGATAAACGTACAATCTTGTTCGGTTCGTTGGTGATCACTCTAAACTTTCCATCCTGTCCAGACTGCAAGGCTTCTTTCAGCACGCCAAAGTTCACTACTTGACCGGTGCGATAATTGAGAGTCAACCCTTTCACTGTACACTCCGTGTGCACTTCTCCTTGTGGGTCTCGGTATTCGTAGCCGTAATTTTTGGGACCGCCACTAGCAAAACTTAGAATCTTGTCTTCGGGATGCTCGTCCGTCCAGGCTCCTAAACGGTCTCCTTCGATATTAGGGTGACTTTGACCCAGGCGATCGATGTAGATGCAACTGTCTGTGTCAAAATACAGCACACGATCTCCTAACCGGTGTAACGCTTCGTACAGTTTTAAGCGAGCATGGGCTGTTACGTAAGCCGCAATGATGACATTTCCAAATTCGTCGGCTTCTACAAAGTCCAGTTCTTCTTCGTAATTGACTAAGATCAAGTCCTCACAAACGACGTCAACGTGTTTCATGTATTTGGTTTTGTCGTGAATCATCTGGAAGCAGCGGGAAGGTTCTGTCAAATACTCAGTCTTGGGTAAACACGGTCGTTGTGCCATTTTACCCCACAAGCAATTTAACATCACTTTGGCAAACGATCGCCTTCCTTCGTTTTTCTCGATGTGGTCTAAAATGATACCTTCCTGCTCCCAGTATTTGTCTTTGAATTTCTTTTGGTCTTCGGGAGTGTGGCACCAGGAAGGATAGCCACTGGCTTCTTGTTTCAGTTTCAAAAAAGCATCCACGTAGTCTGCGAAAATGCCTTTCTGAGTCTCGTCGCCCTTGTGGTACTGTTCTGTCTTGGGAAAGTGGTAACTTTCGTACACTTCTAACAGTTGTTATCCCGGGTCCAGAGCTTTAAACAATTCCACGCTGACCCACGTTCCCGTCAAGGCACCTTCTTCCTGGCTGTGCTGACAAGGTCGGTCTTGGTTGCACGTTTCGGCACAAGTACGGCACAAGGGAAACATCAGTTTTCCTTGGCAATGGTGAGGTAAAGCGGGATGGTACAAGTCCGTGGGAGGCAAAACTTTACATTTGATCAATCCCTTCGTATTGTCGAATGTTGTTCAGGTCGATGTGTTCCGTCAGCAATTGCGGGTGCCCTGCGGGAAAGCGTCAATATTTGCACACGTAAGGATACAGCGAACACACGTCCAAGTATTTGATTTCTTCTCCTTTCTCCTCGTCGGCTTGGTACAGCAAACAGGTGGCATTCGTCCGTCCTCCGTACAAACTGTCCCGTGGGTTCAGTGGGTCCACCAGCTTGTAACTTTCCACGATGCGCTTAAACTCGGGATCGGTTTTCAAACGGTGATCGTACTCGTGTTCCCACATTTCCACCACTTGGTATCCTTTGGTCCTTTGTAAAAACTCATTTTTGGTGTCACGTTGAGGGTAACAGATCGGACACCCGTGAAATAAGCACCCGTTAAATTCGTACACGATCTGGGGGTTTCTAAGTCCCAACCATCCACCAAATACCTGCCAATGGTCTTTTCGCGTCCTCCATTGCGGGCGTGTTGGATCGATTTGTCTTCCTTGTCGCACAAGTAATGTAACCAGCGCAGGTCTTTGACCGAGTATTGACGTTTGACAAAGTTATTCCTTTGAGGGCAGATGACAGCCAGGGTGTTTTCAGGCATGAATCGTTGGCGGTACACTAAGGAACACGCTTTGGCAATGGTGCAGGTTTCTTTCAAAGGATCGATCCCTCCGTGTTCCATGAACAATTTTCGAAATTTTCCACAGCAACGCCGTAAAATATCTACGTCGGAACGACAATACTTTAACATTTCTTCCTGAAAGTCGAAGCGGTCCGAGGCGTGTTCTGGTACCAAGCGTAGAAAGCTTCTCGTTGCTCGGTACGCATGTTGTCGGGGTCGTAGAAGTGAGCCTCAGGCAAATGGGGTAGAACGGCGTGTTGATTGGCTTCCGTATTGAAAAAGTGCGGAAAAATAGCCTTTGGCCATTTCTGTCATTCCAAACGTTTTAGGCATTCGACTCAATGACATTGCCAAGTAACTCATCGAATCTTTAAACTGCACTTGTCCCACTTGCATATAGATGAGTTTGGCTCCGTTCAAAGTCACTTTAGGACGTTCGGTGCCTTGTTCCGTATAGTATCTGAGAAGAAATTGTCCATCGTATCCCGAGAAACTGTGAGCCATCACCGTGGCATAGCGGTGACAATCTCCGTAACGTTCGATGTCCTCTTGACTCCACGTCTCGTCGATAGGGTTTAAGATCCATTGGGCGAAATCGGTCAGCGTGTTTGGTCCCCAAAAGATTTTTTCACGTCCTCCCGGAATCTTGCTACAGTGAAGGCAATGACTAAAGATAGGTTCTTGGATGCACTTCTCGCACGCTCAGTGAGCCACGCAGAAATTAGGAATGTGAATGCCAGTCTCTTGCATGCATTCAAAATCGAAAAAGATGAAATTCCCTTTCTTCTTGTGGTCATCTTCTTCCTGTTGGGGTTGGTATTTTTGAATGTAGCATTGGTGTTCCAAGTCCACGATTTGGCGACAAATGTGACATCGTTTCTTTCCTCGACAAACGTGTAACTTGACACTATTGGTACGTATGTCTTGTCCACAAGTAGGGCACACTCTCAGGAGTTGGCAAGCACTTTTCTGCTGTGAACCTTGCGTCTTCAGATGTTGTTGGTAACAGGTTGGACTGACAAAAGTGCGCTGACAAGCTGGGCAATGCACTCGTTCTTGTCCTTCGTTTAGACAGGGTTTAGAGGCTAAACATCCTTAGCATTTCGATCCACAATGCTTGTGTTGCTCTCGATTTTTATAGCCATAGTCACATTTCTCACAGTAATAACTGTATCCCAGGAATGCAGTGATACTGGTTATGGCATCGAAATGTTCATCGTGATGATAGATGTGAATGTATTTTCCGTCTTTGAAATTTTTGCCTCGAAACAACAGAGGTCCGCACACTTCTTGAGGGTGCACTTTCAAGGTGTAGCATGGAGCCAAGACGTCTTGCAATTTTTGCATTTCAGGAATGTCGCAGGGTGTGTCTTTGGATAGCCCCGCTTGCTGTAACAGGAGTTCTGCTTTTCTTCGTTGTTTGACTCGGTCCGATTGTCGAATAGTTTTCCAGACTCTTTTCCATTCTGTCGTGTCGTTCTTGTCGGCATACGTTCGTCCCACCACGATGGCACGGGCTAAACACATCTGGTCTTGAGGGTTGTTAATTTGAACGAGGCTGCGCTTGATGCTGCGAAAGTCGTCCACCAATAACACCTTTTTGCGTCCCGTCCCTTGGGGAAGAG
Source organism: Megalonaias nervosa (assembly GCA_016617855.1). NCBI lineage: Eukaryota > Metazoa > Mollusca > Bivalvia > Unionida > Unionidae > Megalonaias > Megalonaias nervosa. Next base: position 37,235 of record JAECUM010021932.1, on the reverse strand, counting down.
ACACGTGGGTCATAAACAGTGTCGCTTTTCCTTCGGTGATGTGAAACTTGTCGTTGGATTGCTGTACTTGTTGAATCTTGTCGATGACTTTGGAAGGTATCAATTCTGCTGGGCTGCTAAACTCGATCCAAACGGGTGATTTCAAACTGTCGTGATGAATGGAAAGTCTCATGACATCGTCTTCTTTGCATTGGCATCGTCGTTTCAGTGCGGCTAACAAAGAATCCCACACATCGGTGATGAACCCTTCTGCTTTCTCCAGCGGTACGTCTGACTTGAAATCTTTAAACTTCACCGTGTAGGTGTAGGCCGTAGTTCTAAATTTTCTAGAGGAGCGTTTTTCCGTCTCTCGAATGTGGTAATACTTTTCGGGTGATACTGGTGGACTTCGGCTTGGAATAGGCTCTCTCGGTCTGGTCGCAGACGTGGAAGGTGTTGGTTCAGGTTCGCTCATGAGTAGTGTAGTGGGATAGTATACGGACAATGGGAATTAGCATTACAGACCACTCCCCACCCCCCGACTGTATACGGACAAGATTTATACGGACAAAATATCACCCTGGGACTGTATACGGACAATGGGAATTTGTATAGCGACTAGCACACCCTGGGACTGTATACGGGACAATGCGAATTTTGTATAGGGACAAGAGGAATGGAACAGGTAGGTGACGTCAGGGTACTAGACACTTGCAACAATGTTGCAGGTACCGTGACGTCATGCCACCTGTTTCATTTCTATACAAAGTGTGTAGAGACTGAGACAGACATATGCTAATACAAGCCCGAGATTTATATATAAAGCATTACCTAGACCTGAAACTATGTTGACGGTGTTCATACATTTGCATAATTATAATGATGCTATAAATAGTCATAATCAAGGAAAAGACTAACGCCAAAATGGATGTGACTAAAAGTAACGTTAAAATTACGAGATTGTCCCAGAATTTAACGGAGACTAAACATGTCCCTGAACATTAGGTTACATTGGTTTAGACTAAAAGTAGTACTAAAATTACGACATTGTCCCGGACTACAATGGAGACTGAGAAAATCTGGAACAATAATATTCAAATGGCTGTGACTAAAAGTAACGCTAAAATTACGAAATTGTCCCAGAATTTAACGGAAACTGAACATATCCCAGAAGATTAAATTATATTTGTTTAGTCTAAAAGTAGTACTAAGATTACCAAAATGTCCCAAACTCTAGTGGAGACTGAGAAAAACTCCGAAAGATTTTATTGCCGTGACTTAAAATATTGCACTAAATTTCCGATAAATTTAGCGGACTTGAATGGAAACTGATAACTAGTCAGATGTTTTGGTTGTCATAAATGGCAAAGACAAAGTGTAGCACTAAATTCTGAAATTGCACCGGACTTTAGCGGAGACTGAAAATAATCCATAGATAAATTTTAAAAATGTTACCAAGACTTAAAGTAGTACTGAAATTATTTAAACTCATACCGACCTTCGCGGAAACTGAAAAATTGTAAATAAAAAATTAAAATAAGGGATACTGTAGCGTCAATGGGAATAACCATTACGGGACCCTACTTTTTCTACTATAGCGTCAAGATTTATAGCGTCAATGGGAATTAGCATTACGGGACCCTACTTTTTCTGCTATAGCGTCAAGATTTATAGCATCAATGGGAATTAGCATTACGGGACCCTACTTTGTACTATAGCGTCAAGATTTATAGCGTCAAATGGCACACCCTGGGACACTATAGCGTCAATGGGAATTTTGTATGGGAACAATAGGAATGGAAAAAGGTAGGGTGACGTCACGGTACTGGACACTTGCAACAGAGAATAATGTTTTTGTGAGTTAAACATAAATTATACAACAACTCAAAAAAATTTTTTAGGCAAGAAAGAATAAATCTTTTCGAGGCAGTGGAGTGGCCCTGAAAAGGGCCTTTGGTTTTTGCTTCTGTTGTCTCCAGTTCTTCCACCAGCTTCTTAATTTTCCAATGATTCCTTTCTTCGTCGTTTTCTTTTCTTCGTCTGGAATCCAGTCTGGATGTCCCATGTCTCTAAATTTTTTCTGTATTTTCATCCAGTTGATGTTCAGTGTTTCAAAGTCCTCTTTCTATTTTTGGTTTTCCTTCTCCTTTCTCTCTTTTGTCCAGGTGTCTTTTATTTTCTTTACCTCTTCTTTCATTACTTTTTCATCTTGTATTCTGCTTTTATTAATTGTTGTAAACCCCACTGGACAAAAGACCACTCTGACCAATTAAATGTATCTAGCAAGAATCTCCTCACTTGGATGACAAGATCAAGGGCTTCCTTCAATGTCCCCACTCTTACATACTTAGGCTTGATGAATCCTTTTATTTTTTCCACCTCCTCTTCTATCATTCCGGCCACCTGATCCCTGGCTACTTTCACGCTAGTGACTTGACTGGTCACAAAGTCTTGGCTGCCTGGATAGCTCCATTCTTTTCAATCCTTTCCACCACGTAGGCTGCATCCATCATCCAAAAATAACTGTGTCTTAATTCATTGAACAAATTCATTTTTTTCATGAAGGTGTTGACTAGTCAACGCGGGTAGCCAGACTGACGAGCGTTCCGCGTTATATACGTCAAGCACGGACGTGAACGAAAACATCCCTTACACTCACTTCACATATTATATACTATCCACACCAACAAACGAGAATGCATAAAACATACCATATTTACTATCCTCACAAACGAATGAGAAAGCATAAAACACACCATATATACTATCCACATCAAAGAACGAGAATGCATAAAACATACCATATTTACTATCCTCACAAACGGATGAGAAAGCATAAAACACACACCTATTTACTATCCACACCAACGAACGAGAATGCATAAACATACCATACCTACTATCCACACCAACGAACGCGAAAGCATAAAACACACACCATACCTACTATCCACACCAACGAACGCGAAAGCATAAAACACACACCATATTTGCTATCCACACCAATGGACGCGAATGCATAAAACATACATCTATATACTATCTACACGAACAAACGAGAATGCATAAAACACACACATATACTATCCACACAAACGAATGAGAATGCATAAAATATACACCTATATACTATCCACACCAACAAACGAGAATGCAGAAAACACACACATATATACTATCCACACCAACGAACGAGAATGCATAAAACATACACATATACTATCCACACAAACGAATGAGAATGCATAAAACATACACCTATATACTATCCACACAAACGTACGCGAACGCATAAAACACCCATATATACTATTCACACAAACGCTAGGCGAACGCATATAACACACATTCTACTATCCTCAAAACGCTAGGCGAACGCATAAAACACCCATATATACTATCCACACCAACGAACGAGAATGCATAAAACAAACCATACTTACTATCCACACAAACGAACAAGAATGCATCAAAGACACCATACTTACTATCCACACCAACGGACGAGAATGCATGAAACATACACATATATACTATCCACACATACGCTAGGCGAACGCATATAACACACATTTTACTATCCACAAAACGCTAGGCGAACGCATAAAACACCCATACATACTATCCACACCAACGAACGAGAATGCATAAACACACCATATTTACTATCCACACAAACGAACGAAAATGCATAAAACACACCGTACTTACTATCCACACAAACGAATGAGAAGAAGAGTTAGAGGGTTACCAAAATCTTTTACACAATGTAAACTTTGTTCAAGTGGACACTTCTGAACAGTGTGTGATGTGCAAGTTAGTGACTAAACAATTTAGATTTGCCACTGGAGTACGACCATCTCTTTGCAGAAAGTACACTTATTGCCTCCGACAAAAAGAGGTATAAAAACGGATTACCACTCCCAGAAGAACCATTCCCTTCAGGACAAGACAGGACCGTTATCGACATCCCCGAAAGACCATTCCGAGAAGACACTTGTGTGACTGTGCCAAGGAGTGTAGAGACTCTAAGAACATTACACACTCTCCCTACAATTCCGCCTCTTGATCACCACAAATGTTGTACAGAGACTTGTTTATATTCCACTATGGTCGTTTTGTTGTGTCTTATATTCATGTACTTAACCATTTGGCTTTTATGTATTTTTGTCTTTCGTGTTGTTCACAATTAAAGTTGACAATAAACGTGTCCTGAAAAAAGTATAAAAACTCTTGTCTTTTCTGTCTTCGTGTCAAAAGTGACATTTCTTACACTACTATGGCTACCTCTACTGTCTCTGCTCCCTCTTCCTCCACTGTCAAAGTCATGGACGAACACGTAGATAGGACTAGTTGGGAGGCCTTGTACCTTCGTCATCCTTTTAACATGCTCATTTCCGGACCTAGCGGTTCAGGCAAAACCGAATTTGTCAAACGTTTGATCGAACAGAAACATCATTTGATCGATCGTCCACCTCAACGAATCGTGTGGTGTTACAAAGAGTGGCAATCGGCGTACAGACTTCTGCGAGAAAGTCAAGGCGATTCCATCGTCTTTGTGGAAGGCATTCCTGGCGACGACGACGGGATCGTGTCTGACCCTAGTCAAACCCATCTGGTTATTTTTGACGACATGTTAGGAGAAGACGAAGAAGAAATTAAACTCTGGTTTACGCGCAAAGGGCATCATCGTAATGCCAGTGTCATTTACATCATCCAAAATTTGTTTCAACAAAGTAAAGCCCATCGCACCATCAGTCTCAATGCTCATTACGTGGTGTTGTTTAAAAGCCCTAGAGATAAATCGCAAGTACAAGTCTTAGCCAAACAGTTAGGAACGCCTTGGCTGACTCATGCGTACGACGATGTCACTCAAACCCCACACGCTTATTTACTCGTGGATTTAAAACCCACCACTCCCGATTATTTGCGATTTCGTACCCATCTGTTTCACCAGTGGTGCCAAGACGGAGGGCCTGTCGTGTACACGTCCCCTTCGTCGACCTAATCACAATCACCAAAACAAGTCTATAAAAACGTCGGTCACTTTGGCTCTGTCTCACACATCATCAGCATGACGTCCCTTCAGTCTCATCTTCCCATCAAATTGAATCGTGCCTTGTACGGTATCAGTCGCGAAAAAAATCCACAAATACGTGCTCGTGTCTTAGAAGCTAGTCTCAAAGAAGTCTTACGATGGTTTACGGTGACAGCACGTCAATTACTGCAAGGCATCATTCAGATTCCACATCAAACCAAACGTTTTTTTGAGAGAAACAAAGTCACCTTGACGCAGCTAGCCGATCCTCGCATCGACACTCAGAGAGAGAGAGAGAGAGAGAGAGAGAGAGAGAGAGAGAGAGAGAGAGAGAGAGAGATATTCCTACTTTAAAAAATATCACGACACGTATGCTTGTTTTTATGATATATTTTCCTTAAGAATGTTTCAAAGAAACACTCATTCCACTTAGATAATCACATTCATAGAAAAAAATGCACCATTAAATAATAGCAAAAAGAGTGAACTGAAGACGCATGTGATTAAAAAGTGCCCACAAAATAGTACATCCAAACAAGCCGTGATGTATTTCGTAATAAGACTAACATAATTTCCATGAGTCGCCCTATGGTGTGATTGTTTCTATGTCAGTTTTATTGTTTGTGAAGTGACTAGTGGTCAGGTACAGAAAAACGCGTCTGATCTTCTCGCCGTGCGAATAACAACTGAAACCGATTGAAGCTAAGGCGGTGGAAAATATCGGTTAGCCAATGAAGTCACGTACAATGAGTGACACATTGTTTGGTTCTAAATTCAGGGCGGCCAGGCGCAGAAAAACACGTCTGATCTTGCCACTGTACGAAGAGCTACTGAAGTCAATTCGAAGCGAACGCAGTAAGAAAATAAGTATAGCCAATGAACTCGTTTATGATGAGTGATGCATTCTTTTGTTCTAAGGTAGTGTGGCAAAATAATGCCAACGCTCTTGCGTTGTTACCATTGCAGTGCAGACAGACTGGAGTGTGAACTTAAAATCCTCTGTTGCGTATTATACCATTTCTTCTTGCCACATCAGATATTGAACGGCCACAATATTGGTTCGCGTTTTGAAACTGACAAATTTTCTAAAATCTCACTCAAACATTTTGACGTACAAACTCACATTCACGTCGATAGAGACAGAAGTGTTACAGTACTGAGTGGCAGTTTTTGTTGTTTTTATTTTTCTTCAAACTAGTGAAGTTGGGTTTGTATGAAGTAAAGAAGCTAAAGTTCAGTGAACCTCAAGGATGATGACCCAATCTGTCTGTCCATTGATGCATGTATTTACCTAAGAAGAAATATACCTCTAAAATACAAATATATAAGACAATCATGATTAGAATGAACACAAAGACATCAAACTGTACTAAGAAAGGTATGTTTTCCTTCACGTCCGCATAACTTAGAGTTTCAATCTCTTTCAAGAAAAACATGGTACCTTTTGTAGAGCTTGATAGAAGAAAACTGAACAAACTTAAGCACTTTGCTATATATATTTTCTTTCGCAGCAACAGACTAAACAACATAAATACCGTAACAACAAAAGAAAGCCTTAAATCTTCTATAAAGAGAAATTAAATCTTCTATATAAAAAAGAAAGAAATTCATCAAACAATAGAATTAAAGATGAATGATGACTAACCAACAAAACCGAATTTAACAAAGAAAATGACTTGTGTAGAAATGCCTCTCACTTTGAGAAGGTATGCGAATGCAATCTGCCATACACAAATAACTTGAATAAAATGTATAAACAGAGAGAAACCTCAATTCAAAATTATTTTTTCAAAATTGTTTGTGTTTTTAGGGCACATACCTAAACACTAAAAAAGGGTGGAACAGGGAAAATACACATCAAAGCTTTGATATTTCTAAATAAATGAGGGATATTCCTAAAGTTCTTACTCAGCTCTATATGCTGGGATGGGTCTGTGGGATATCCACAAATAAAGAAGTACAGATTTCTGGTCATGTTGCAAGTGTGTGCGTGTTTTGGAAAATGGTAAAAATTGGATAGATATTTGTCTCGTGACACTTGTAAAGTGAAGAGTCTGTGCAGGTGTCAAAAACTGAAGTCACATAACTTTGTACGGTTTGTAAACATTTCTACTTTAGATAATGTGAAGTATCACAAGTCATTGTCACAACAAGAGGTAGAACATAGGGGTTCGACAGTTATTGTTTAGATACAACGGACCATGGAAAACTTGTACGAGGCCACTTGTCAGCGACGCTTGAAGTTAGAACAGCAAGGATACCAAGTGGTGGAAATGTGGGAACACGAGTACGATCACCATTTGAAAACCGATCCCGAGTTTAAGCGCATCGTGGAAAGTTACAAGCTGGTGGACCCACTGAACCCACGGGACAGTTTGTACGGAGGACGGACGAATGCCACCTGTTTGCTGTACCAAGCCGACGAGGAGAAAGGAGAAGAAATCAAATACTTGGACGTGTGTTCGCTGTATCCTTACGTGTGCAAATATTGACGCTTTCCCGCAGGGCACCCGCAATTGCTGACGGAACACATCGACCTGAACAACATTCGACAATACGAAGGGATTGATCAAATGTAAAGTTTTGCCTCCCACGGACTTGTACCATCCCGCTTTACCTCACCATTGCCAAGGAAAACTGATGTTTCCCTTGTGCCGTACTTGTGCCGAAACGTGCAACCAAGACCGACCTTGTCAGCACAGCCAGGAAGAAGGTGCCTTGACGGGAACGTGGGTCAGCGTGGAATTGTTTAAAGCTCTGGACCCGGGATAACAACTGTTAGAAGTGTACGAAAGTTACCACTTTCCCAAGACAGAACAGTACCACAAGGGCGACGAGACTCAGAAAGGCATTTTCGCAGACTACGTGGATGCTTTTTTGAAACTGAAACAAGACGCCAGTGGCTATCCTTCCTGGTGCCACACTCCCGAAGACCAAAAGAAATTCAAAGACAAATACTGGGAGCAGGAAGGTATCATTTTAGACCACATCGAGAAAAACGAAGGAAGGCGATCGTTTGCCAAAGTGATGTTAAATTGCTTGTGGGGTAAAATGGCACAACGACCGTGTTTACCCAAGACTGAGTATTTGACAGAACCTTCCCGCTGCTTCCAGATGATTCACGACAAAACCAAATACATGAAACACGTTGACGTCGTTTGTGAGGACTTGATCTTAGTCAATTACGAAGAAGAACTGGACTTTGTAGAAGCCGACGAATTTGGAAATGTCATCATTGCGGCTTACGTAACAGCCCATGCTCGCTTAAAACTGTACGAAGCGTTACACCGGTTAGGAGATCGTGTGCTGTATTTTGACACAGACAGTTGCATCTACATCGATCGCCTGGGTCAAAGTCACCCTAATATCGAAGGAGACCGTTTAGGAGCCTGGACGGACGAGCATCCCGAAGACAAGATTCTAAGTTTTGCTAGTGGCGGTCCCAAAAATTACGGCTACGAATACCGAGACCCACAAGGAGAAGTGCACACGGAGTGTACAGTGAAAGGGTTGACTCTCAATTATCGCACCGGTCAAGTAGTGAACTTTGGCGTGCTGAAAGAAGCCTTGCAGTCTGGACAGGATGGAAAGTTTAGAGTGATCACCAACGAACCGAACAAGATTGTACGTTTATCCACACACCAAATCGTCAGTCGACCCTTGGAAAAAGTCTATCAAATCGTGTACCAGAAGCGAGTACGGCTTCCCAACCACTTCACTTTACCGTACGGTCACGTCAGTATTGGTCAACATATAAAAAGGGACAACGTCCAAGACCGATAGTTCATTTGTAACTACAAACGCCAAGCGAGAAAGATGAATACTTTCAAACAGCAAGTATCGAGCGTATGACTAAAGTCCAACGAGAAACTCGAGTGCGATGCTGTGCCTCACAATCACATCACCAATGCAGTACCACATCTTAGTTGTTTATTCACTAACACCATGGCAAACTACGTGCAACCAGTGCGACTTCCAGACCACAAGACTTTAACTTATGGACATGCTGATATCACCCAGTATAAAATAGGGACAACTTCCAAGAACGACACTTCATTGCGAGGACAAACGCCGAGAAAGATGAATCACTCTACGCAGATGAAAAAAGAGAAGGAACAAACATCATTGACCACTTTCACCACCATACCCTCACAGCAAAGCGCGTCCAAGAAGGAAAAGGATTCAGTAGACCTAAAGGAGTATTTAAGTATCCAAATGATTCAGACAGCGACTTCGAGAAAATTTAGGACGACAACTTACACATACACGGTGAAATTTAAAGACTTTGCGTCAGACGTTCCAGCCAAGGAAGCAGCAGGTTTCATTACGGTCTTATTTGACTCACTGTTAAAGGAACTCAAACGCCAGTGTCAAGTCAAAGATCGAGGTCGTTTGAGCCTATCTATGTATCACGAAAGATTGAACTCTCCTGTATGTCTCGGGTTTAGTACACCTGCAGAATTAACTTCTTCCAAACTATTGAGGGCTATTGAAGACGTGCAGACGATGAGAGAAGAATTTGACATCACCAATGGAAAAGTGACCATTCATATGGCATACGTTGTACCTCCACGGGAAGAAGACAATAACCACCATTGATCTGCTTGTCAATCAGTGTACCTAGCACGACGGATATACCAACAGATCTTCAGATGAAAGGGAGTACGTGATGGAAAACATCTACGCTGGGACACAAGTGGTAGCTGACCAGATTTAAACAACGTGCGTGACTGATTAAAAGAAAAGCACGAACTTTGTCCAATTTGAACGTTTCTTTCTTGTTTAAGCTTTTTCTCAAAAATGGACATTAATTGTACTATGAAAAATGTCATTCTTTTATGAAATGCATATACGTTGTATATGTTTTTTTGAAGGCATGAACTTTAATTGTTAAAAGTAGTTTTCTAGAACCAAGAAATATATAACTTGTGAATAGGTTTGTTTCAATGTCCAAATTTGTATGTATTAAATGGATACTGCTTAGACCAAAGCACAGGCCGTAGAGCCCATGTATATATTTGAATAAATATTTGTACCCATACAATAGACTTTTCTTTTTGGAGTCTCTATTCTGTCTGTGAGGCTTTCTTTGGAACATCTATGTCTTCTTTTCTGTGTGTTTGAATGTGTATTTGTTTGTTTCTGTATGTCTGTGTTTGTCCCTATCAACCCTTTGTCCCTATAAATACATTTCACCCTATAAATAGTTTTGACTCTATAAACCCCATGACGTCACCCATGTTAATTTCCATTAACCTCCAGGTGACATTCCCATGTTAAATTCCCATTGTCCCCAAAGTACAAACCACCTCTTTTATCATAGAAGTCTACATGAGGCTATAACGCCCCCTAATACTACTCCTTTTTGACTTGACCAAAGCCACTTCCAAATGACCTTTATGACTTGACCAAACCACTTCCAAATGATCTTTTTGACTTGATCGTTTAGGTAAGACTAATCACTATGTAATGTTAAAAAAAAACTAAGTATTCATAGTTCAATATTTGCAGTCTGCGAGGACTTACTCGATGTCGAAAGATAATGTAAGACCTATCACTATGCAATGTTAAAAACCAGTTATTCATAGTTCAATAAATAATGTCTGTGAGGACTTACTCGATGTCGAAAGATAATGATTATCGAAAGGTTCCCGAGAATTGCTGTAGTTGAGACTGACGTTGACGTGGCTAGCTTTGTTACTGTACGTATGTCGGGAAGAAGATAAGACATAAAACTTCAGAGGAACGTATTCCACATTTGTTTATTTCCCTGTTGCAAACTTACATTTCCAATTGTTGCTCCATTGACGAAATACACCACAAAGAATTGGTAGGAAAAGGTAAAGACAATTTGATTTTTAGGACACGGTTTCACACACACACACACACACACACACACACACACACACACACACACACACACACACACACACACACACACACACAGTGACTGTTGGTTTTTAGGTTTTGGAAGGATAATTCGAAGAATGGAATGCAATGTTTAATCGCACGTTTGTTAGTTCTAATTTTTTTTCTCTCGTTAATGACTTGTGAAGCTCCAATTCAAAGATAGAAAATGGGCGGATATCCCTTCCAACGGTTTTGGTCGTACTTCTTGGTCGCTTGGCAGTCCATCCACACACTGATCCTGTGGCACGAACCAATTTTGTAATTGGATAAGTAGCCTTTGTCAAAAGTTTGTTTTGTTGTAGCAATACGAACCCAACCTACAGTGTTTAACAATTTTTTTTCTTCTTGTCTTTGACGTTCCTAATAATTTATCAGACATAGTTTCTTCGTTTTGAGGTGTAAATTTTTCTGGAGCACATCCGATAGTACAAAGGTACGATTGGTTGTAATCTTTGACTAGACGTATTAAGACGACGATGCTGTTGAGAGGATGTATATGAGTAAAATATTTCCACGAACGTTCTTTCGGGTATCTTTGAAAAGGTTTCACTATAGGAGCTATGGTTTCAATGGGGTTTTTTTGTGGTGAAAAAAGAATGTCTTATATTAAATTCATTTTGAATATCTTGGCTACGAAATTCGGTGTCTTTGTCTGTTCGCCATCACTGAAGGTCGCACTAACTTGTTTTGGAATTTAAAGTAACCACCAAAGCCGATTTTAAAAAGATATCAATGACACTAAACACATATTTGTACTCTCGATTGTACGAAGCTAAATAAGAAACATATGGGTTTTCGTTTGCATCTTTTGAGAGAATGTAAGGTGTGAAGTCTACTTTGGTTTTGTCTGTCTGTTGGATTTTGAGCAGGTTCTGCTTTTTTTAGCTTCGGTATTAGGATGGCATCGTGAAAGCAAACGAATAGTGACACCTCCTAAAGATCAACTTCCACCCGGTTCTCAGGATGATTTGGGGGGTTTTGTTTTGAAGATAGAATCCTGGATGAGCCAATTTGGTGTGAAGGTTATTTTATATTTTGCAAAAAAAGATGTTTTGAAAAGGAATGTTAACAATTCCGTGTAGCAAGTATCGTGCTGTCAAAGGAAACTACCATAACACTTCTTTGAGGCTAGTTTTTGAAAATGTAAGCGCACTTATACATTTTTATACATTTTATTTCGCGTCTGATGGCATACAGTGCCCAAATTAATTTGACAGACTTCCTAAAATTTATTTGGTTTGTCTCAACTCTTGCCATTAACCGCTACATGAACATACATTGACATATCTGACGGATCGTTATACAACGGACTCTAATTAAAATTGAATTCATGCCTCCAAGCAGGGGAGGTTAACTATTGCAATCTGCCAAGTTATTGCGAGTCTAGCGGTACCTAGTCTTAATGGGGCCCCGAGTGGCCGAGTGGTTTAAAGCGCTTTCCGTTACGGATCACTGCCATCTCACCTCTGTCTGCGTGGGTTCGAGTCTAGGATTCGGCGAATGTGGATATGTGAGAAAGCTTGCCAGTAGCTTCTCGTGGGTCGGTGGTTCTTTCCGGGGATTTCCCGGTTTCTTCCTCCACCATTAATACTGGCCGCCATGTATAGCCTATCGTGTGCTGAAAAATGGCGTTAAGCCCCAAAGCAACAACAAATCAGTCTTAATAGATACGTGTCACGCTGACCACGACAGAATGTACTGCGAATGTATATATATATATATAGTTATATATATATATATATATATATATATATATATATATATATATATATATATATATATATATATATGAGAGAGAGAGAGAGAGAGAGAGGACTCTATGGTCTTAAACCATGTAACAGAAAGAAGCATACCCAACAAGTTTATTTAAACTCAACAAATAATTTAGTTTTCTAAGTTATAATGTGAAAATTTTAGAGGAAATTAAAATATTATGAATTAAATCCCAAATAATCCTAAACGTTCTATCACAAGTCCAGATGTATTGACTGTTCCAAATGAATTCAAATAATCTTGAATGTCCTCGCATGATTCAGAATGTCTTTGAATGAGACCTCAATAATCTCAAATAGTGTTTAAGTCCAAAAATTAATGAGTACTTTGCAATTCCAATTAATAATATGCTTAGAATTATTTTATGTCTTAAAGATTGATGAAAATAATTTAATCTTGCAGATTTATTCGTACTTAATGACTGGTCTCTGTTTTGTCGGCTTAATACACTTCATTAAATATTCCGTCACGTCAACACAGACTGTCTTGTTTACAGTCGGGACAATACTCTGCTACAGGAAACAGGAATAAGAAGGGGGAAATGGACAATCACCTTTGATCAGAAGTTACATATATGATGTTTCTAACCCACTTCTGAAGTGTATTTATTATTCAATGTCACGAAGGGGATTGAATATATCTATCAGGAGCTTAAGCTTTTCTGCTGAATCCGCATGTTGTTCCATATATCGTGAAATATATCTTCATTGTTTTTCCTTATAGCACGTATCTGTAAAACTGTGTCAAGTTAAATACAAAGGTTGATATTAAACATAGATTTTAAGTCTGAAAGATAACTCTTTCTACTCAAACAAATTTTGTGATGTTAAAAACTGGTGTATTTTTGTAAATCCCAAATTACACTAGTCAGAAGGCAAAGAAAAGAGTTCTGAGCCATACAAGACTGGTTGTCATTTGAATTGGGAAAATCATTACTGATCTCTAGCCGCTTTAATAATGAGGTAGAACCTGCGGCAAATTTAAAATTATACGCTTTATTAAAAAATATAAATAATAATTTTGGCACAAATAAATATTTAATTTTGGGGTACAAGAATGAGAACATTTTTGTTTGAAATGAACAATTCACTAGCCAAAAATCATCTGTAATGCAGGCTTGTGCTTCATTTACGATTTTTTAAAAATGAGATTGTTTATTAACTTTGAATGATACAACCGCGTGCCTTTTATTGTTTTATATTATCTTTTGTGATGCATTCAAACATAGATGAACCAAACGATGGGAATTAGAGCTAATCTCAAGTGTAGGTTTTCATGGTGCATACGGTTGATTTCCGATAAAATACAATACTATCTGGTAAGAAGAAGATGAAGATAACGTTGAAATTCAGGAGAAAATAGATGCGATTCTTGTGAACGGAAAATAGTATATTGTCAACTTGAATATACAGTTGGATTTAGTGGAGTTATTATATAGCATAAAAATGCTGTTGACACGAGAATGACTGAAGAGTACAAAAATAAAAGTCATTTTGTGAATTGTGCTCTTTGATCTGGTTTTCTAATTTATATTAAAGTAGAAAGTACACTCAAACTAAGCCTAGGAACCAGACTTCACGCTTTAATTTAAACTTTTCTCGTCATACTTTCGTAGATCGAATAAAATTCACAGCGACAAATGATCCATCAGAAATCTGTATGTAATGTATTTTGTCAGAACATAGAAATATTTCATCATCACGACAATAAAGACTAAACTTTACCCTACCGCTTACACAACGGCGAGACTCAAATAAATCTTTTATCTGCAGTTTATTGAGAGGATATTTTTTATCAATAAAATATACTTTTGATCGATCAAGATCAATGGTAAGTTTAGTATATTTTTTTTGACTGATTGGATCATGAAAGTTATTAAATCCTTTTGACAATTCCTCACAATTTTTCAAGATAATTGAAATACTCGCTGTTGCCAGATCTGATAAGTGAAAGTTTTAGCCTGTCACGGCCGCTAAAACATATTCCTGATGATTCATTGTTAATTTCAACTGTCAACTGTTTACCGTCTATCATTAGATATTTGATTTTGTTATTGTTGCTATTTGTCACTGTCAAATTTTCGAACATTATTTTTAAAGTTTAGACAAAATTTCATACCCTAGTCGTCAAATATAATGTCAAGTATAGACTTATCGTCAGATGAAAAGATAATATCATCACAACGATACCCAAGTGCAAACGTATCTATTCTGTTTTCGTAATAATGTTTGTCATCAAAATTACTTAGTCCACGTTTGATAATTACATCTGTTGCAAGTTTATAATGATTCCTTCGAATAGCCATTGCTCTTATAAAACTAACACCTCCGTCAAGTGCGTACTTGTAATCATCAAATTCCATAATTTTTTTAACAAAATCGTGAGGTAAACCTTTTGCCTTTTTTGTTATTTCATTATTATTCCGCAATACGACATATATTTTACTTCGCAATCCAATAAAGTATTTGATGATGAGAGAGTTCATTTCATCCTTAAACTTATCAATAACCTTCTTATTCATATCATCATAAAATTTACTATCGCGAGGATAATCGGAAAGATCAAACAAATGTCGGTTATCAAAGATGTCCAGATAGATGTCATTGTGAGCGCAATCAACTCCATCTATTTCATAAATAAGGGAATCAATATCGGTAAACAATAATCTACTTGATGGCCACTTTACCTTCACAAAATTATACTGAAAATCATACATTAGCCACTTCGACAAATCAAGTACAGAAGCTCCAACATAAATCGGTTTATTAAGCTTCAAATTTGTTTATCGTCGCTGTATCGCGATAAGATTTTTATTAAAAATTTTCATACTGACAAAATCATCATCTGATACAAGTTTGTTTCGGCGGTCGATATCATTAACTAGCTCGATGTTTACTCGCTTTCTAATATTTTCCATTGTCTTCCCAAATACGGAGTTGTTCATAAGCTTAAAGAAGTTTTTTTTCGAAATCGGTTTTTGCTACAGCTCTCCTCGAAGTGTTTGAGCTAATATAACCTCTCATCCACGGCGACTGATTAAATTTTAACACGCGATAAACTTTCATTAACACAAGGCTAGCATTTACTGCTTGTTTTAAGACTTTGTAATGCAAAACACAGTTTCGCTTATCAAGTAAATTTGGGACTAGTTTTTTACCCTAGAATTTTGTCTTGGTGATACTATTGCTTGTTGCTCTTGAGATAACAAACTATAATCGATTATCATTGATTCCGCACAAAACGGATAATCGTTGTGTAAATTGTGTAGCGAAGTAGGATAACCGAGATCAACTTCAACAAAATATGAAACATCGTCAGGTATATTATTTTCTGTTTCCGCCAGAAATTTGTCAGGTGTAATCCAACGAAATCCACCAAACGGCATTGGTTCTGACAATGCATAACCATACAAATTATTTGCGTTAAGGTAAATGATATACTTCGATGGAAGCTCAGGATTGTACTCTTTCATGTACTTATTGTTTGCTTCCGAATACATTTTTGTTATCACGCTAATACCGCCACGGACACCTTTTTCGATAAAGTTAAACTTGTCAACATCTGTTAGTAATTCTAACTCTACCTTGTTAAACTTTAACAAAGCATCCCTAGATAACCCAGGAGCAGAGTAATACCAACAGGGATCTAATCCATAATTATTATAGCTCACTTTTCGAAAGCTTTCAAATACATCCGCCAGCAATAACAATCAGTTTGTTTTGCGATCGAATTCTTTCCAAATATCTTGTGCATATTTGTACTCGTCATCGGTTATATTTTCATTTTTTAGCTGCGAATAAAATTTATCTTTGTCAGGTAAAGAAGTTTCATCAAATTTACTCCAATCATCGAGGTACTCGTATGGAAATACTACTTTTTTTGTTAACAAGTTTGCTTGATTACCAAGACAATCTTGTAGGTTATAAAACTCCCTACAACCTTTTTACCAGCTCTTCTAACGATGCTGCCATAAACTGTAGGTTGTCGATGAAACGCAACTTACCTAAAGTAACTGACATATACTTTTCAAAATTATTTGGGATACACTTGATTACCTTATCGAGTTTTAAACGAGACGTTATTTCAGGATCACAAAATGCTTCTACGATAATGTGACTGTCATATCCTCGGAAATTGTCAAGAACAACTGGAATAAAATCTGGAGCGTGAAACTTTAGATTACACTTATCATGAGCCGCTCCACGATATTGCCCTGTTAAATGACAATGATCATGTACTTTTTTATTACCGAGACGCTCCGCGTCCCGCGCTGGTGATATACGTTCTGTGTCAAATTCTTTTTCACAAATATGACAAAACTTTGCTTGTTCGTGATCATATTCTTTATGAGATGCTAGTTTTGTCATTGGAACGATTCTTCTTAAACAATTAAATGAATCATCAACTTAACTAATCAACTGCTTGAGAGGCCAAACAGCTGGAATTTTACCGCGATATAATTTAATCGGTTTGGATAAACTCAGATCAATACAACAAACTACCTTATACGCGACTCCGCATGGAACATGATTTTGAATTTTTCTTGTACGTGATTGGCTAGGATTATTTTCTACGCCAAGCACAGGCTGAAGTAAACACTAGAAGTCAGCGTAAATAACAAAAGGAATTTTTAGTTTATGTTTATAATTGACAAACCGAAGAATATTTTTATCTTTACCTGGCATTGTTATTCGTTGTACTTTAGAGCAATACCGTAGATGATCTTGTAATCTTATGAGGAGGACTATCAGATTTTTTATACTCGGAAAATCCGTGTAAACAACGATAACAGAAGAATTTTTTATTTTTATCTTTGTTATACTGTTTACCAACAAGTCCATTAAAGTTTTTGATCCAAACGTAATGATTCTTATAAAACAATAAGTTTATTGTCGATTGCGAAGCTTTTTGTGAAATATATCTTGGATAAACATTTTCATGCTCGTCAAGACCAAATACATTATCTGAAATATTATTTTGTTTTCCAAACTTTGGTATTTGATTTTCCGCAACTGAAAAGTTAATACCAGTAAAATTTAATTTTGTAACGTGATTAAAAAATTTGTCAACACGATCGGAGTGTTCTTTTCCTGGAACATCGCAGAAAGAACAGCCCACTGGAAGCATTTACTATCAAAGTTTTTTACATTAAGACGGCATTTTTTATTTTTCATTTTTTGTGGCAGGTCAATATATGAACTACCACGTAATACGTTATATTTCATCGTGTGAAATAAAATTTCAGTAATCATCTCAAACTTCCAACCAGAACCTGATTCGGTGAATTCTTCTATCTTTTTCCAAATTTCCTGCTGTATATTATCAGCTAGCAATGAAATATTAGTTCCAAGCAAAACGCTTTTCGATTTTGCGTTAATAAAAGGATCTGTAATTTCCTCGTCAGTTGACTCTTCTGTCACATGTAATTTAGAAAATATAACGTGATACTTCACTAAGATTTTCAAGCCCCTATGTTTTTCAAGTTCACGTTTTATAGTTGGTTTTCTAACAAATGAAAAAGATTTAATGATGTGAAATTTACCAGAACGATTTGTTTATCAAATCGATAGCTGTTATCAAATCCTGCGAAAGCAGTAGCTATCTTTATTGGTTCTCCGATAAGGCTTCTTTTAGCGATATCACGTAACTTGAGCATTGTTATATACTATACTATCAAATGTCTAATTGAACGTTCAACAGGTATTCTATTTATAGCACACCGCACTATACACCTATCGAATAACGTACAATTAAACAAATGGATTTCTTATAGTATAATGGCACATAATTTAATGATGACAAGCGCAAGCGAGCAGGAGTATTATTAAGTTCACCCCAAATGCAACGAGTACGCGGGAAGTATGTCAGGGTCGGTGATACACGTCAAATATGGAAAACTGTTTGGTAAAGCAACACAAGCTGGTTATAAGATCAGTGTAAAAGGCGATAATGCTGAGCGAGTTGAAGTCTTAAGGAAAGATTTTATTTATACGCTATTTTGTGATGATATTCCAGAAGGACAACGTGTATATCATGTTAACGGCGCTGTTACCAATGATAATATTGAAAACTTATCTTTACAAGATGAGTTTCAACCTCATCCGGTGTTTGATCTTTACGAGGCGAACGATCGTGGAATAATTCGAAAAAGAGGAACAAAAAGTTGTTGATTTTATGAATAACAATGGATACCTCAGAAAAACGATACGAGGAATACCAACAGACCTTATTAATTATTACAGCGATCGGTTTGTTTATGAAACGTTTAACGGACCTATTCCAGATGTTTTGTTAATCATATCAACCATATTAAAACCGACAATCGTCTAGAAAATATAGAACTAGTGACCCTGCGGGAAAATGTAAGAAAAGGATGAGGTGGTAGTATCAATTTTAGATGCCCGGTTAAATCTATCATTGCGGTAAATACTGAAACAGATGAGGAACTAAAATTTGAATCAATTTCAGCTGCTGCTCCATACTATACGATAAGTCCAGCAACAGTTAAGAGTGTTGCAGATGGTGTTACAAATACTGCAATATCACAATCAACATTTGACAGAATCGTCTTCCGATATAATGATAACTCAACTTCTTGTAATATTCTCGCGAGCTCATCTCGACTAACGCAGCTATGGCACTACAACATGGTAGCTTCTCTATCATATATTACATGAATTTTCCATCATCGTACAATCGTTTTCTTTCCGAGTCGGTCAATAAAATTTTATCGTTTCCGCCGCGAAACATAAACAAATTAACTGAGATATTTTTTCGCCTGCTAATACTTTTATTTTACTGCGTCTTTGAGGCCACCAATGCCGTATACCTTTACATGCTCGATGTATCTTATCTTGTCCATTATTTATATATTAAAGCTATACAAAATTATATGAGTCTCTTAGAAAAACTAAAGTACATCTATGATACATCGTTCACACCAGATGATATAGCACAAGAAACTGATGTTGATGACGTTATTGAAGATGATGTTGGTGACGCTATTGCGACAACGTTGTGGAATAAGAAAAATTATGGAAGACCGACAACTGGTCGATATAACGTAAAATATCATATCACAAAAAAAAAAATTGAAATTTAATTCTACAGTAGACGAGAATCAGTCGTTTGGCGGCTGATAAAGCCGTTCTTAAACATAAAAATTCCAGACCGACAGAAAAATATAAAATTTGATTTTATATTTGTCAAGATATTTAATCTAATGACGATCTCTGGTGATCGCCCACAGCATTTAATATCATTGTGTAAACGTGTAAAATGCAAATATGTCTTGAGTAAGTACGAGAAAATTTATCAAAAAATTATTTCCCAGTACTAATTTCTTTGGTTGGTATCCAACTATTAAATTTATCGCTGTACCAGCGCCACTTTACAAGGCTTTCATTGCCACGCTTTTTGATTACTCGTTCGATAACGAAAACATCTTGTTCAGTTGTTTTGTAGTTCTTGTTCGTAAAAACTACCAATTACATGCTCACCTGATAAATCCTTTAGCGCGTACGTTACAGGTATTGTCAGTAAAACGTTATCAACTAGAAATACTTCTTCAGTCCAGCCTGGAGTAAATCCTTTTTCAAACATTTTTTTTTTGTTAATGAAATTCTAACTCGATCGCCGACTTTAAATTTATGTCTGCGATACATGTTTACGTTCGCTAGTATTGGATTTTTAATCGCGTCGTTTGGTAACATTTTAGTAGCTTGATGTTTTGTGTTATTGTATTTATCAACAATTTGTGGAAGATCATCATTATACCTGTTCGTGTTTTTAGCTGTCAAATGTTTATTAATCAGCTCATTTAGTGTACGATTAACTCTTTCAACGACAACACTTTTTCCCTCGTTTCCTGTAACATATTTTTTTAATGTTATTTTGTTCCAAAAACTGCTCAAAATTTTTATAAAAAACTCTGCTCTATGATCAGTCCAAATTTTATTCGGTTTTCTTTCAGTGCTAACGATAACTTGTTTTAGAGCATCAGTTATCTATGTTCTTGTTTTCTCCGCAACAGGTATACTAAACGCGTATTTACTAAAAACATCAATAACGTTAAACAAGTTATTTTTGAGCGCCATCAGCGCCAACATTAAACTGAGCAAGATTTGACACATCTATTAAATCTATTGCCCAGATATCATCAACGGCATTCGCGACAACCTTACGTCGCGGAAACGTTTTTTTTTTTTTTAGGTTTGTGTAATTCTGATGCCAGCCATTTCATTGCCGGATCATCGTACAATTCTTTTCCAAGTCCCAACTTATATTTTGTTCCGATCAATCCTTTAAGTAACCGTCTATCAAATCGTTCTCGCAGATTTACAAGTTTCATATCATTAAGTTCATCTAGCATTATCTTATCACAGCCAGGCTTATCTTGTTCGTTATCCCGAACAGATGTCGTGGCGCATTGCTACCGCATCAACTTGATTATAATGCTTTTGTCCTGGTAATGGGTTATCATTTTCATCTAGTTGTTTGTCCAGTGGATTGTACGGCCCAGTGTATTTGTGACCGGGTAATGTCCAACCTCCACTCGGTTTTGGTAATTTTCCAATAAATTATTCATATCCACCCCAGAGCCAATTACCTCACGGCGATTGCAGGATTGACAATTAGTAACAATTTTATCTTGTTCGATACAAAGATTTTTATCACAACCACAATTGCACATTATTTTATTTTTTTAATCATCGACAAAAATAACTCTATCTATACCAGATCCTAACGTTGGTGGAGTCTTATCTGGAGTTGACGAAGCAAGAAATATGCTTTTTTTTCTACCGCAAACAGCATAAATACTTTTTAACATCATTCTTTTATTTTTTGCTTTCTATTTTCTCATCCTTGTTAGGTGTTTTAGTTTTGCATTTTAGGCAATATGTTGATGATTAAGACATTGTTATATTCGATTATCACACAAAATTGATATCGTGACGACTAAAGTCGTTGCGCTATGTTATCATTGTTTTTTCTCGGATACCTATCAAATTGTAAAATAAACTTAAAAAAATCTGGATTTTTTTTTTTTACATCTGTCGGATAAACATAATACAATAATAACCACAAGCGGATGTTCCGATGGGTTGTAGTTGATTATATGAGTAATTTATTTTTATAAATTTTTAAAAAATATATTTATTTATAAGATCACTCGGAGGAAGTCCGAACCAATCAAAATAATTGTTATCGTAAGCAGCAACCCAATGTGTTCCAGATCCATCATTGAAGTTTTGTATGTTTATGATACACGAACCGCCTGCTGATACATTATCTAGTTCGCCTTTAGAATACACTCCACGAAATCCATTTTTGACGACTTTGTCATCGGCTTAGGATTTTAGTTTTTCAAGAATATCAAAATTACTCAACGGCGTCTGGTCCCTGGTAGAGTAATTCCGCGTCCGATTCCCAGCAGATTCGGAAGCAGACTTCCCTCTAATCCCGCTCGGAGTGGAGCGACTGGAAGAAATCCACATTGTTTTGTCGTCCTCGACGACTTTGTCGTTGACGTCCGCGGACGTTTTGTTGTTTTCTTTTTTTCGATGACTTTGGCGTTGTTTGTTTATAGCTGGCGCTCGTTATTTTGGTTGGCATTTTATTTTTTTATTGTTACATAAAACTAACACGGTGACAAAGTCATTGACGATAGATTTGTTTGATACCGTCTCCGGATACCGCTCTTTTAGTTGCTCCTGATACCCCTCCCCCCCATGCCTAATGTTCCTAGCACAGGTAAAATTTTTGGTATTGCGCTAGCTATCACAGAAAGTCCTGGTCCAAGAAAGCCGCCGTGTTTTGACATCGACGTTACTTGCGCAACGGACAGCATAAGAACAAACGGTTTTCCTTTGATCGCTTTTTGCGATTGAGTTTATTTATTTGTTGTTGCGTCAACATTACTTTCACTGCTGTTTTATTTGTCGCAGCGACTTTGTCACAAACGACAAAGTCGTCAACGACTCTGTCGTTGGAGACTTTGTCTTTGGAGATATCTTTAAGAAAACAGAATTGCGTTTAGCAACTGCAGCTGATAATTTTTGAACTTGGCCAGGCATTAGATATATTTCTCGAGTTGTGTTTATTCAGTTTTCATTATCCTTGATTATATCAAGGTTGTAATATTGTTTTACACTTGGATAGTCATTCTTCCTTTGGTTGCGTCAATTGTCAAGAATCTATCACTGACAACTAGCGTGTATGAGAAATACAGCTCAGCTGGCTCTACGCCAAGCGTCCAAGTGACTTCGATATCAGCAGTTGTTCCGATAGCTCGTTCGGATTGTTTTGAAACGTCAAAATAAAAGATAGGATACAGCGATCGAAATTCTTCGATTGATATCTGAGATCCACGGTCCGCGTCCTGATATTTTTCAATTGCCTCCGTGAGATACATATACGGCCGAGATATGTTTCTGGTGGCGTCCACGGCAAAATTGCATTCGATTGCACGTTCGGGATATTGTTTTGAATTTATTCTAACAAATATTCGTCTGATATCAGCGTTATCAAATAAGGAGTTGATCATTTCTTGATCATTACGACGCGCCTATCGTTGAAATACAACAAACAAGTGTCGCGGTAATTGTTCGCTAGACGTAGCTGTAACACTCCAGGTGTAATCGGTTGCGTTAGGAATTACTGTTTGATAAATTCTGTTTTACTGGAAATATATCTTTTTCGTATACGCGGTCAAATAATGATTCGAGTTCCATCGGTTTGCTTTCCGATGGAACAACTCGTGACATCCACAGCGCTAATCTTGTAATAGCAAATTGTCCTTCAGCTACTCCATCAGCGTGTATTATACAATCATTTTGATTCGCTCGATCTAGAATAAGTGTGTTTTATTCCGCGAAAAACTTTGTTATATTCACGGCAAAATCCAAATATTGTATTAAACGGAAACATCATCGTTATTTGGCGAAATTCTGCGGCAAACGCTTTTCGTTTGTCATATCCCTCGTTATATTTTCTGTTACGTGTGCTAATAACGCTTTTTTGTTAAATTTAACATAGCTACAGCATCAACAGCTGTGCCTGGTGGTGCTATTCCAAGGTTATTACACGCTTTCGTCAGCAAGTTTCTAACAGCAGTTACATCTGCAACTGAACCAAACACAGCTGTACTAAAATTAGCAGCATTCGCTATAAGAAAATTTCTAACGATTATAAGATCTACAGCAGCGTCAGCGCCGTGTGTAAGAATACCACCTGAAATAAATTCACCTGATATAGTTGATCCGCTTCCGGTGTCTTTAAACCACATCGTATTTGTTGCGATTGATCTCGAATAATCATCGCTAAACTAGACAATATATAGGCAAGTGCGTTGAAATATCTTCTATGGTTTGATTGGCCAGTTGATATCGTGCGCCTTTAAACAAGCTACAACCGTTATTGACAAGTGCAATTTCTGCACCAGCTGAAATATCACCGCCTAGCGCAGTTAATAACTGGCCACGCACTTCTAACACTGCTTTGTGCGGTAATAGAAAGACATCCTCATCTCTTGTGTTAAAAGTTATAACGCCAGCTTTATTTCGTTCGTTTGAGATTTCATCGAGATACTCGACGTATTCGAATTCTGTCACAGTGTCGTCAGTATCGTTTTGGCTGACATTTTTTTATAATCGCCACACAAAATTGTGACGTGCTTTAAAAAGCAGCAGGAATCATTGGCTTTGTTTTCCTTGCAAGTTTGCCTATTACTTCTTCACCATGCAGTGATAGTAATTTTTTTCTGGTAGCTATCATAGCTCGTTTTGTTTCTTTTGTTGGTGCAATATTGCTTGTTTTATTTCCGCTGTGGAAACTGTAGGTGTCGCGCCTTTAACTTTGTCAGCGATCTTTTGTCCGACCGCGGTTTTAGCAGCGCTAGCTGCCCCTGTCGCAAAAGCTTTACCAGCGTCAATCACAATCGGTGCTACTTCACGCGCTATTCCTGGAATTATTGTAAATATATTTCCGAAAAATCCGCCAACAATTTTTCTTCTGAAAATTTTTTGGTTTTCATCTTGTTATTCAATATAGACCTATAAAATTTACAAAGACGACTTACGCAACGACTTAAGGCGTCACGCGTAGGTGTAAGTAAATCGTTGCATTGTTATAATCATTATTTGATTTTAGAGATTAATCGGATAGTATATTATTTATCGAGGAGTGATTTGCATTAGCGATCCCGGCGGAACATCTGGCGAAGGACTATAGATTGTTTGACCTTGGCTACCTTTGGCTGAGTAAGATCCTAATGCAATAGAGCAATTGATTAAGATTGTATTTACTTCTGTTATGTTAACCGGCAAATCTACATCATACGATACACTTTGTTCTGCAACGCTGCTGTATTGTTGATTTTTAAATCCTAGCAGCGATGCAATACTGTTCGCTGGTGAAAAAATCGATTATCAAATTATTTTTTAACGTGATTCTAGCTCATAGCGTATTATAGTTTGGAGTTAACTCAAGATTCTCTGCGACGCCTCCATTTCTTTGTTATTAGTTCTTTAATCGTTTTATTAAGATCAGTTACATTATAAGCTCCTTACGGTATTTTAAGTGTTACCCACGCGCCAGGATTAAATGTAAAGTCGTCGTTGACGTTTGTTTTCACATTTGCCATAGAATGCCATACAGTAGCAGAAATCAATCCAATTTCATACTGTTTATCAGGATCAAGTTATATTGGTGGATTATAGTACACAGAAAAGTTTGCTCTGTCACTCGTTGTTTGTGACGAATTGAGTAGTAATGTTGTCGATGTTAGTGACATTATCTTTGATTATATCAAGGTTGTTAGATTATATGACGTGATAAGATCGCTGTGTAAAACTTCGTATTTGTCTGATGTTAGTAATCTATTCGATCGAAAATGATTTAATATATCAATAATTTCGTTGTCGATTTCCACGGTTTCATTACCAGCTTTTTTTGATGATATCAGCAACAACAGTCAGTCAACCATTTCAGCGTTTGATGTAAACACTCGAACGCCAGATCCAGTTCTTTCCTCTGGTAATCCTTATCTCGTTTTTGATTGTAAAAATCAAACAGTCTTTTGAAAGGCCATAATTTATTATAACCTTCTGATTTATTTCGAAACTGTATTGCTTTTTTAAGCATTAATGCAGCAATAATTACTTCTCTTATAGCATCATATGCTCCCAAAATATTTTGTGACTCCGTTAAAATTTTTATTTCTTCATCAGCATCTAACCCAGTTTTTATAATTTCTCTTAAGTTTTCTGTTGAATCTACATATTTTTCCACTGGCCAATTTCGAATATTGCCAATGTCTTTGATATTATATTTACCAATAAAATTGTCATATTCTTCATCTAATATTTTATCACGTGCTTTTTTCTATAAAATCTTATCTGATTTTCAATAGGCATTATTTTTACAGTAGCTTCAGTTATTCTTTTTTATTTCTCAGCTAATTCATTAGTTCGCTCTGACACATCTTCTATTAACCTCCTTAACTCGGCTGGATTAACCGTGAGTCTTGTTATCGAGTGTTGAAGCACAAGAGGGTTATTCATTAATCTGTCAAATTCAGCCTATCGTGCAACAGGATCAGCAATGTTTCTTACAAGTTCCTCTACAACTGTTTTAGTTTCTTCTTTTGATCTTTCTCCGAGTAAACCTAACAAGACTTTTCTTGTACTTTTTTTTTAGTTCTGCTGGAGATAATGTTGATATTTCTGGTTGTTTGCCAAGTACTGCTTCATTAACCGGCTTAAAGAGTTTAGCAGTTGCTTCTTCCGCTTGAACTTGTCCTCGACGTGCTTTTTGCACTTTTTTCTTGAAAGCAGCTCGAGTTTCAACAAATTTCTTTAGCAGTTTGATTCTTTGTTGATGTTTGTCCATAGTTTTTTTTATACGTTTTATAAACTTCGTCTAGAGAAATTCATTAATACAACAACGAAACATTTTAGATGGATCACGCGCTAGTTTATCAAATAAAAAGAAATTGTATTTGTCTTTGGTTGCTCGATGATATAATTCAATAAACTTATCCTTGGTTACATCACCGAATTGTTCGTTTGCAATATTTCTTACATCAACATTATCTAGCCCTGGAAATAATATAATACATCCCGTATTTCGCCGAATAAATCTGTCGACGTTATAGAACCCCTGTGGAAGATAAACTGAATTACATTTTTTGTTACGCGATAATGAAAAGTATGATCTGCTCTTATTTATCTCCTCGTTGTTTAGCGGCATATAATCAAATACAATTATTTTATGCTCGGACGAATCAAGTTCATCGACAGGAATTAAATCCTCTGGTTGTTTTATTAAAAATACATCATCGCCAGCATGAAGCTCATCACGAAGTTTATCGTTGTACTCATTCAATAATTCGTACTTATCCTGTTGTGGATTAATTGTGTAAATATACACACGATCGTAGTTAAAGTTGTCGTAGAGCAAAATATTCAATAATAGATTTGTTTTACCAGATCCTGTACGGCCAACAATAAGATAATGTCAATCTGGAAGTTCGTTGTTGTGTTTATGCTTAATTAATCGTTCGGTATAAAAATTTAATTTCGATGACTTTGTTGCCGATGACTGCGTCATTGTTATATAATTTTATGTTATATAATTTACAAAATATGAGTTATTATACAAAGTTTGGAACAACACTCACAGGATCCATTTCCACTGACGAACCAACAATGACTGATATATCAGCGTTCGTCAAGAAAACCGGTGATACGACGACAGGTAATTTATTGATGTCAAATCAACGAGTAATTGGTTTAGAAGTAGATTATCCACCACCAAAGGTTAATCTTACTCAAGCGGTAAGTTACTCACAACTAAAAACAATCGACGATAACAAACTATCATTGACAGAGGAACGTTAAACGGTAACTTGGATATGTCAGGAATATTTTTATATAAATTTGGAAACCGCGTATCTGCCAGCAGACTTAAATCAAACACAAGCGGTAAGTTATTTGCAGTTGAAGCAAGTGGATGGCAACAAGCTTGATAAAACCGGTGGAACGGTTACAGGTATTATTAATATGTTAAGTAAAAAAAATTATTGGGTTGGAAACTGCATATCCACCAGCAAACGTTGATATTACACAAGCGGTGAGTTATGCTCAGCTAAAATCTGTTGACAATAACAAGCTTAATAAGACCGGCGACAGAATAACAGGTGACCTGATAATGAACAATAACTCAAAAGTAACTGGATTACCGATAACCTCACCACCAATTGATGATACTGATGCTATTAGTTATGCTCAGTTAAAGAAGCACTCTCCCCGTATTTAAGACAATCCGGCAGAAATGGCAGGCAATATAAATATGAGAAACAATAAAATAACAACAACATATGTTCCAGTTAACCCTAATGATCTGACAAATAAAACGTAACTTGATAGTTCATCTAGTGGTGTAAAACGAACCAAAAACAATGTTGGGTATATTCCAACACATTTTGAGGCATCTGATAACAGAGTTGGGTTTGAGGTAAGAGCATCAACACATTATCATGAAAATTATCCTCATCACGCTTTCGCTGTTGATTATAGACAAGACTGGACGACAAATGGTGAAAACAGAGACTTTTGGATTAAAATTAAATGTCCTGTTTCAGTTGCTATTTGGCAATTTCATTTGCGCGGCAGATTAAACTCTAGTGTTCGGCGAATTTATAACTGGCGATTGGAAGGATCAAATGATGATATTGACTGGGCAATATTGTATAGTGCAGCAAACACATATATTTCAACAACACAATATTGTATAATTTCAGCTGCGAATACTGTTAACACGTACTTGTATTTTCGAGTTTCTGTTGTGTTAAGCATCGGCTGGTTCAAAAGTAATAAAAAAAAAAGAGTGAAGACAACAAGCTTTGTAAGTTTTAACAAAAATAATTTATTTCCCTAGAAAACACGATGAAAAGGTGAAAATATGAAATAGGACTTACGGTTTGTGAAGAAAATCCAAACATTTATCCTAGCACTGAAAAAATACAAGTCCTATCACTGAATAATTTTAACTGAATCCAGGTTCGAATCTTGATGACGTTCCAAGATGGAGGACAATGACGTCAGATGAAGTCTTTACACAAATGTCCAGAATTTCACGTTGAACCACAATTTGTACTGTACTATTCCAATTTAGAATGAATTTCATTGAATGTCTTTGTCCTAAACCACTTGTGTAGTTCTCCAGGGAAAAATAAATTATTATTTAAAAAGTAGATGAACTCCTATAGCTGTCATCTATAACAAGACACATCTCGAGCTCTACAGATGTAAAGAAAAAATAAACTCTTTCCAGCACAAGAAAATTAATACCTTCTTCTCAAGGTATAAGAACGACTCTGACTATTTCACAGGGACCTAAGTGTTTTTAAACCGAACCAAAACGTCATTTCATGCACACGCACGAAGAACGCGCGGTTATTTCATCATCTAACAATCGCAGTACACGATGTAATCACATATGCTTGGAAATGACCTTGGCCACAACCAATCATTTACGCCGGTTGTTTATCCAGTCTGCAATCTAAAATAATGCTTACGCATGCCGAGTCATATTTACGTTCTAAATAAACACGATGTTTCTTTCAAAAATATCAGATCCTGTGAACATAATCATCATCATAATAAAATATAATGATACTAAAATGAAATAAAAAGAATTCAAATTTTAACTCACAAGTAATTAAACTACATGGTCATAACAGTTGTCGAAGCTGAAAGTCCTTTTCCAGGATTGACAGCATTTCAAATATACACGCTCGACGATCAAATTTAATCTAATGTTGTAAAATAATGTCTGAACCAGCAATTATAACCGTTGCAAGAGAATTTTATGACAATATTTGTGACCCCAACAAAGATATTTCTGCAACAGTTGTTGATATCAAATCAGCAGCGGCAAACACAGTCAACCACATGAAAAAAAAAAATAGATCTTGGTTATATAAATAATTAAATATTTGTATTAACAAAAGCCTAAGATAATTTTATTCGTATGATGTATATACGAGGACCACAACTAATAAAAGCAATAAGATACTTTGATATTATAAGCAGATACTGTCATCCTGATGATTGTCAAGAAGAACAAAAACAAGTTGAAATCCTGCTAAAAATAATATTGTTTGAACTCAGGAAGGAAAATATAGATTTGATAATACAATCAGATCTAATAAAAGCACGAGCTTATGGTGGAAGAGCGCAAGAAGAAAAACGAATAAACGACAATCATAGTCGTCTTGACAAACTAGCTGAAAAGAAAAGAAAAGAAAAAATGAACAAAAAGAGACTTTTAAGCGATAGTTTTTCAAAACGAGAAATAGTTCAAAAACTCGGGATGTGTTATCCTGACAAGCAAACCATACTTAAAGTTGTTGGTAATATATTAACAGATGCAATGTTGATGATAAAAGCGTACTCAAACGCAATTATACCAATGGTAATTCCAGGTAAAATACCAGAATTTGATCCAGTTATTGTTGACAAATCGCTGAAAATAATCGAAGACCTTAACGAGGAAGCTGATGATCACGATGATGTTGAGCGAGAAGAGTTTTTCAACGAGGTTGAATCAGTACATATTCCAGAGAAACTTAATTCTTACTACAACATGAGTGAAGCAGATGATGCTCCACTGCCGTCTCTCCAACTCTCTAGACAATTGTCATTAAGAAATTATTACACCGAAGTTGATAAAATATTCATACAACCCTACAGCAAACTACTAAAAAAGTGAGCAGATTAGTTCTAGGAGAAGATATAAGCAATAAAAACTATCTCAAAAGAGTAATGCTAATAAATTTTATAGCCGCATATTCAATTATCAGACAACATCTAGCTCTCAAAATTTTTACGTTGGATCAAATAAGCTTGGTGCTCGGGTTTATCGATACAACAGAAAGCGAATGCAACAGTTTGGTAAGTGAAACAAATTGGTATAAGACTGAAATATTCATTTGAAGAAATTTTAATTCGTACAGTTGGTTAAAGAAAAATGAGGTATTAACGGATGAACGATATGATGATACTTCATCAGATGTTTATGACAAGTATAGAAATTTTTTAGCTGATCCTAACAATAATAAGCTTCGTGAATTTCTTGATTCAATTGTTGGTGATAAAACTTTTACTACCATGTAAAAAATTATAAAAAAAATATTGTATAATGAAAAAACAGATCATCGATTTCAATCATATTTCAGAGGAAATTCCAAAACAAGATGTAGACGCACTAATGCAATATTACAGATTTTATCATTAAAACCTTTATTGTGTAAAACAATGTTACAAGTATTATAGTAGAATACTCCGGGTAATATTATATTTACCACTGCTAATAACTGGCTCTGGTATAATTTCGAGTGAAGCATCATTAAACCTGTTTTTGTTAATAATATCAGTTGTTGGTGTTTCTCTTGCAACAGCGTGTAAAAAAAATTGAGCCTCGACTTGAGACTAAAAAACGTCTGTAAAACAGCAAGTATCACTTATAAAAAATTACTTGATCAAATACGATCTTTTTTGCGGGGTGTAAAATATGATATGGATGACTTAATACGCGAGTTTCGTATTATTGACAGTATGTTAACAGATATTCTACCAATGAGAGTTAGCAGATATGACAATAATTATCAAAAAAGGTATGGTGATGATAGGGTATGAAATTTTGTCTAAACTTTATAAATAAAATAAACCCCTTCCCCGTGGTCGGTCCTTTTTTTGACATGGGTCGGGGTGGTCAGGGGTTGGGATGGGATGAACTGAAATAATTTAGAGAAATGGGTCTTGGTCCAAAATCCTGGTTTTCATCTACTACTGTCGATCGGAGAAAAAGGGAGAGATATTTGAAAATCTAGTCAGGCATCAGCGCCGAACAGTCAAAAAAGCTGGGGAATAATCAAGACCGAAATGATCAGTGACAAAATTATGTTCTGGTACTCCTGACCAAGGGTGAGGAAAAAAGCTTGTTAATAAGGGTGAAAACTTTCCCATAGCAAATATATTCAGATTGCTCAGGACTATGAATATGTCCATTATTTACTGTGGCAATAGCTTACGCTCCATGAAAATAATTGTTGATGCGCTGTCTTGAGGAAATACAATAGTGTTATAAGGACAAACTAGTATACAACTTGAAAAACGTAATGCAACAGGAACTATATGTAAGTTGATTTTACACACCTGTTGAACCATGAACAAGCAATGAACATGGATACGGCATAAACCCAACAATTTAATATTTTTGCCTCAAATGATACATCATGCTAAGCAATTGTGTTTAACGCATTCGCCATTATACAGCTTTGGATTATTGACCTTGGACTTTTCAAGCTGGGGGCCTAAGATTGGTACATTTCTGATTATGGGTGAGGTATGATATATGAATCTCTATGTCAGCTTTTCAGTGTGGTCATAAAGACAGAATGTAATTAGTATACTAAAACTTTTATTCTTCTCGCCCACAAACCACGATCCACAAAATGGTATATCAATCACTACTTGCAAGACTGTTTCATTTGTTGCATTAACCATTCAAATTAGTATGTGAATATATGTGTACCTTGCTCCTGGGAAGTTAAATTTCTATAAAGCTTGTATGACCACCTGTCATGTCGAGTTTTTGTTTGTCTGTACTGAAATATGAATAACGTTCATTAAAATTGGAGCTCAGAGCTTGAAATTTGCATAAAAAGGAAGATAATTATTTTCTTATATCTAATACGGCGAGCCCATGCTAATTTATTTAGGTGCACAATGGCTATAATTTATAGGTGTAAAATGTGGTTAACTCTCCTTCACTTTGAGTCTTTCATACAGCAGGGGTATTAACAGTAGTAGACTATAATGGGATTTTCATGTCAAACCCCTATTTTGTATTAGGACGAAAGCACGATTACCTCCTCCAAAGGCCCACCCCCTGTTAGTCTAAACAACTACGAAAACAACTTTGTTGAGGCACCAAAATCTATTTCATTATTTATTATCTGTCAAGGACCTACCACTAAATCATCATAGTCGTCATACAAAATAGGGTTGGTAGAAAAACACACCATTATAGTCTACTACTGCGGGTTTTACTTGAAATCGCTAGCGATTTATATGTATATTTTTACACAAAATTGAACTGCTAGCAGTTTGTGCCTTGCACTCTACTATACCTAACTTCACACAAAATTCCAATCCACTATTAATAACTCGCTGAGATTTTCCAAATGTCGCCAGGCCCGGTCCTAGGGCAAGGCGAACGAGGTAACCGCCTTGGGCCCCGCGCTTCTCCGCAATGCAATTTATTTGCTTGGGGCCCAGTGCTTATCGCTTGCTGCCTTGGGCCCCGCATGCTGCCTTGGGTCCCGCATATCCTAGGGCCGGGCCTGCATGTTGCATGCCGGACTGCTGTTAATGCGCTATTAATATAACTCTCTGAGATTTTACCAAAGAAAATCGATTTACACACACTCTCCAAGAAGATTAGTTCCTGCTTCATATCGTTATATATCTTAATTTTATCTGTATATCAGTAAGAGCTCGGTAGCCGTGTGGTTAAGGCGAACGGACAAACGTTAAATTGACTAGTGGAAACTACTTCATGTGTTCGAGTCCAGAAAAATGCGATAGACATATTGTCTTCCGTTCAGCGACAGAAGCTATTATACAATTGGGGTTAGCGCCTTGCGAGCATTGAAAAAGACGTGATATACTTATACGGGTAATTCTAAAATTATATAAAAAAATCTAATTCCAGGTGTAAAAGGGGGTGGGGTGGGGTGTCGTGAGGTGAGCGCCACTCTTTAATTGATTTGGCGATCGTTATCTAGAGGATGACCTTCCTCGATGTTATTGCCCAGTGTGAGTAGATATATAGAATATTGACAGAGAACTAAGCAAGACTATTGAGAAGAAATAGACAAATACGAGCCAACTTAAACAATAAAATAAAATAAATTTAATTAATTAATACATAAGCTAAAATTGCAATTACAATCCAACTGATTTACATTAATGGAATTTATTAGCAGTGTTCAATTTACGGATTCGTTCATCATAGTAACGAGTGGTGAAAAGAGTACAATGTCCACGCCCGACTTGCATCACCTGGCGTCGTTCTCTCTTTTGACTTTGTGTATTCCACGTCTAGCGTGTATGCTTGATTCTTCCTCTTGACCCTTCTATTCTGAACTCTCTATCTGCGGACTTCCCTCTTGGACTGTCCTCGTCGGGTTTCTCGGGCAGGATATAGAAAACTGTTCCCTTAAATGACAAGATTACGACTAAAGCTGTATGTGTTTCACCACCTATCAATATATATGAAATCTCTCACTTCCGTTATTCAGAAACGTAAATAGCTATCCACACTGCATAAATTCTGACATAATGTGATCTTAACGATTAACGGGCTTTACAAATATACTGTATTTGAGGTAAGGTACAATCGTTATCTATAATTACAAATGACCATTGCAGTATACCAAGTCTGACCTTAATTAAACAGTTCATCGCCCCTGTTCCATGCGGCAATTGATTAGCACTTGACACGTGTTCTCTATACAAACGCTGCTGCCGTATATATCAGCATACATTACTATACGTCTTCTTACAATTGGCTACTCGATTCCGCTCAATAAGATAAATGCTCGATTACTATTGCATAAGATTCACTAAATTCTAGCTTACAGTAACCAATAACCTGCAAGATCATTTGAGCATCACAAAATCATATATAAATATGCAATTATCATTAACTCACGATAAACTGTATCATCCTACAGGCAAAGGAAATTCATTCATACAACAATAAGAAATTCTATACATTGAATATTTGGATTACATCACAAATCCGTCAATTCTATCAATGAACTAATAACTGTTAAATTAAAGAATTAAATTGCATAACAGTCTAACATATCAACAGATTTCTATGAAATTGAATAAACGACACATATTATGGATCATAGTCATATCAAACACATTTGCATAAAACCAAACAACAAAATAGAAAATTACATGGAAATTAAAATTGCGTACCTTAATGCTGTTTCTTTTCCACACAATCGTGCGTCCTAACACTACAGCCTGTCTTTTCCTTTCAAGACAGCTATCTGGCCTCAAATTCGACTTCTCGCAAGCAAAATTGGACTAAAGAATTCTGAGCCAAGTCGCTACCTTAAATTCAGATTACTTCCAAAGTGTACGCCTTAATTTTAACTTACCAATCGAAAGCAAATGTTCCTAAATTTTCCCCAGAATAATCATGTCTTTTATCAGTTTCTGACAGCCAAGGATACGATGCAATTAGCTTTACTTTGTGGTCCTTTACGAACAGATATGGTCGTAGTTCTAATGTACTCTCTGCCAATATACCGTTACGATAACTGGGTCAATTCCACTGAAACAAGGGAAATCTCAAGGTGAACTTTCTCAAAGATCTTTCTGGCTTGACGATGATAAAAGTTTAGTGCACAATTTATTCAACTTTAGGATCCAGTACTTCTTCAAAATTCGACATATTACACCAGGTGTAACTTGCCTGGCACCTTTGAACCTCAAAGCGCCCGGGTTTCGCTTAGAGGGTGTATTTTATTACAACTCTCGCGCTTAGCGATCCAACAATTGGAAAATTGAAAATCAGCCTGGACAACCCTCTGAATCTCTAAAATTTCGTTTCGCACTTAGCGATTCACAAGGGGGTATTTTTCACGCACAATGGAAAAACAAATATAATAGTTACCCAAGATGAGAGCTATCCAAGGTCATTCAACCTGGTCGTCAGGTAGTCCCTTTTCCCATTTTTTACAGTATTGTGGCTCGTACTGTGATATTTTACACAAAATGTTTACTATCCTTAGTTTTACATAAAATATTATTATTCTTATTTTTGAGCGATTTCACAGAAAATTTACTGAGCATCGTTTTTGGGATTTTGCAACTCTCTTCGGTATCATATCTACGAGCAAATCGTCTTTGACTCGCAGTTTCTGTATCAGATCTAACATAATTAACTTTTCGCTTCTGAGATAAGCTCGAGGTTCATTAAGAATTTTATTATAAGTCGCTATTGCTATTTTGC
Source organism: Megalonaias nervosa (assembly GCA_016617855.1). Lineage (NCBI taxonomy): Eukaryota > Metazoa > Mollusca > Bivalvia > Unionida > Unionidae > Megalonaias > Megalonaias nervosa. Next base: position 1,432 of record JAECUM010021932.1, on the reverse strand, counting down.
ATGAAGTTTTTTTTTTCTCATATTTTGGATCGATCTTTTTTATTTCCGGCCATCTTTCCACCCGACAACTTATAACTTACCATTACTGACCATACTAAGTTGGGCAAGGCTTACTGCTTGTGAGTTATCTGTGTTGATTGGTGGGTATGTTGTTTCAGGGTCTAGCACTCGCTGACCTGACATACTTAAGTTACCTGCCATTGTATCCCCAGAATTTTTTTAATATAATTTGTTAAATCTCTGCTAGCCGTAGTGGTCGTAGTTTCTTTCACCATTGAGCTGTCAATTAACGTACCAAATTTTGTGTAATAGCTCATTCTTACTTCCTCCTGCAAGATAAAATTTAACTTTGACCCCTGATAAAATTTAACTTTGACCGCCTGATAAATTTTAGCCTTGACTGTGAGATACAATTTTGTGAATTCCTGATATAGAATGAGCATAATCAACTTTGACACGGAGCGATTAATCAAACATTAGCATAACCACGACCGACCAGACTGCCATTATATGATTGTAGGACGAACTGGATCGGACAAAACTAATCTTTTGATGAATATGTTACTTAACTACCTCTTCAACTACGATGGAGTTTATATTTGCACAATAAATCCACATCAAGATAAGTTCGAACTGCTTAGCAAATATAACGAAAAGCTGAAAAATAAACTTGGCGTAGGCGACGATATATTTATCATAAAACAACCCGAATATTTAATTCCTATTGCTGAGCTAGATTCAGACGAACATAAAATAATTGTCTTTGATGACATTCCTCTCAGCAATGGAGATATGAACAAGATAAAATCTTATTTTTCCCTGTCCCGCAACAGAAAATGTAATTCAATCTATTTGGCGCAGGGATTTTATAATATTGATCGATTCATCAGGCGAAATACTGGCTGCTTCATAATATTTGCCGGACTAGACAATATCGAAGTACAGACTATAGCCCGAAAACAGTGGGGTGTATTAAAGGATAAATTTGCCCAACTTCATCATAACGCTACTAGTGGTGGTGGGCACAGTTTCTTTTTATTTGATAAGCTAGCAAGAGATCAAAATCGTATGTTTAGAGGTGGAATAGAAAGATTTTTGGACTGTGAAAATTAATCAGCGGTGAAATGGTCTTACGGTAAACATCTAAAATTAGTCTAAGAAAATAAAAAAAACGAAAAAATGGACGCAAAACGAATAGAGGTTCTAAAGAAATTTGTTGCAACCAGAGCAGCTTTCGAAAAGAAGGTTGAGCAGGAACGTAGAGGTCTACAGCAGACGGCAGAAGAAACTGCTAGACTTTTCAGGCCAGTAACCGAAGCAGCACTTGGCAAACAGCCAGATATTTCTGCAGTATCACCAGAAGATCTTAAAATTATTATCAGAGAAAGGATTACGAGGTCTCCTTGAAGAGGAGCAAAAAAAAAAAAAAAAA
>JAECUM010021931.1:0-88558 GCA_016617855.1 Megalonaias nervosa | reverse complement strand
AATATGTTCCTCAAAAGATAAAATGTACAGATATAAACATTTTTAATAGGTACGGGATGCAAAATAAAACATTAAGGTAAGAAAAGTAAAATCCTAAAAAATATAAAATAAACGATAATGGTACCAACCCCCACTATCAAATCTTAAAAATATAAGGTTAAATTTTGTTGTATAAAAATGCATTCTTTGAAAAAAATCATAAATCTTCCTAATTGAGTTTTAAAAAAAGTAATCAATTTCTTTAAAAAATTATGTTTTGAATGGTTTTTCTAAGAGCAGATGTTGATTAATAAGACAAAAATGTGTTCTTCTGTCATAATTAGTATATGGTCAAGGTCAGGTTTTGTCCTATATACAAGAGCTCAGTACCACCTCATCTATGCAGTTTGTTATATATCCCTCGATGCCACTCTCCAATAATGGGTTTTATATTCCAAAGATTGTTGGAGGTGTTTTCATTCCACATATTTAGTATATAGAACATGCTGATATGATATTTTTGTCTCAGCATTAAGAGGTTTGTGTTAGGACTGGTCGGTCTGGTGTCAGGATAATGTGACTGGGTGGGACATGATGCTACCTGTTGCAGCATGATGACCCAGTGCTAGACATCATTATAAACTGTCTCACTGCAGCTGTCTTAGCGACATGACTGAAAAATTGTTAAAGCTATGTTAAAAATCCAAATCACATACACATACACACGCTTCAGTCAATAATATAATCATTAAACAGCAGTGGATTTGTTTTGGAAGAACATAATTTTCTAATAAAAATAATTAAATTATTTCTTTCCCTTTTCTAAAACTTTATTTAAAATATAGTCGTAATTAATGAGTTTAGGTATTTAACACAAGAATGTGGATGAAGTCTTAGTAAACCAAATATTTTCACTAACTGGAAAGTGGATTTTTACCCATATGGGAAAATTATGGATTTTTCACAAATATCTTGAAACAATTAATAAGGCACAATACATATGTCAAAAAGAAAAGAAAAAAAAATTAATCACCACGTTTCTCATTTCAGAACTTTTGTTTTAAATAATTCTTTTACGTTATAAACAATTCTTTTTCTTCTTTTTATGACATTTTATAAATAATTCTGTTCAGTAAATCTTATGGGTAGATTAATTAATTCCATCAGAATACAATGGATAAAGGTAAATATGAATTTTCCCTCATTCCACCATATGCAATGGTACATAAAACTCACATATCCTTGGTTAGTGCATTTTTGTGTGTGGCATAGTTCTGATCTTTTCTCCCACTGCAACTCACTGCTCATAGTCAGCACAGCAGTGAAGTTTATTGTCTAATGAACTAAATTTGAGAATTGTTCAACATATTAGAACATGGATGCTACCAAATTGTTAAATTATTGGCACATGTTCTTACCTTATGACCTGCTGAGACTTGTTTAATATATGTGACTTTGTTTTGTATAATTTTTTTGTTGTTTTGGGGTTAACACCATTTTTCAGTGCAAGAGGGGCTATGTATGGCGGCCATTATAACTTTCGGTTGGAGGAAGAACCCATGAAAACCCATGTATGAACTACTGACCCATGGGAAGTTACTGGCAGCTTTCTCATATACCCACATTAGCCAAGCTGGAGAGACTCAAACCCATGCAGACAGAGGTGAGATGGCAGTGATCATTAAAGGCAAGAACTTTAGACCACTCTGCCACCTGGGACCCCTTGTATAATTTTATTGGAAATTAAGTAGTTGTACAAATATTGATATGGAAACATAGCTCTGCTATACCTAATGAAGTTACAAGAAACTCAACTTGTTATCATGTAAAGTTAAAGTTAGGTATAAAACTTGAAGAATTTAATTTGTCATGTATATAGAAGACACTCAACTAAGCAATATTGTACAGAGTTTCCCTTCACCCTCATTTGTCTGCCAGAGACTCCCAAATGTGTAATTTGACCCCAATCTGACACCAAGAGGATATTTGACACTCAATCTTGTAACCCTATGGGAGACACTGACTGACAAATTATTAATCACCTTCATCTTATTAATCTGAGAGTTACGGTATATACTCACTTATAAATCTAGTCCAACTGTATACTGCACAGACCATGATCTGCCACTGCATAATGTGCTAGTGGATCTGGGCCTATGCAGTTTCTTAGGTGTAATCAGTACAACAAGCAGCACTGACCTTTATGTGCCAGTGCTTTATGCAATGGCAGATCAGGGTCTGTGTTGTTTGCAATTGGACTAGACATGTAAGGGAGTATGGACAGCAATAATGTTGGTAATGTAGGCATATTACTACGTTTAAGATAATTTTTGCCAATGATCTTCAAGAAAAAAGTGTCAGGGATGAGAGTGGTGTTCATGTAAATCAATTGCTATGAGTAATCATTGGAATGCTGACTGATGTGCCAGTGCATTATGCAACAGTACATCAGGGTCTATGTTATTTGCAGGTATATATAGTACCAACAAATTTAATTTGGCAATCTTAATTGGTTTTTGCCTAATTGTGCTAACAAGTTTTTGTACAAAAAGATGTTGACATCCAAAACAAATTTTAAAAAGTGTAAATAATTGAAAAGTAACTGTAATAGCCTGAAAATCTAATGATGTCAACTACATGTGCTTACAAATGTGCCAGCCAAATTCTGTTTATAGGTTTTAACACAATCATGCTAACAAGCCAAGCTTTTTGGTATTGATGGATGTGCAGACAGGTCAAAGAAAAATGCCCAGCATGCAAAACAGTGTGGGCATGCACATTTTGTCTTTCTTAACATAGATTACCAAGTGTACCTGCTGATAAGTCAGACTGAACTGCACACTGTATAAGACCCAGATCTGCCATTGCACAGTGCATCAGCAGATCTGGATTTATTCAGATTGTTAGCATTTATCAGCAGACCAAACAATGTGCACCCTGATTTGCTGGCACACTATGCAATGGCAGATCATGGTCTATGTTGTTTGGAGTTGGATATACTCAAATGCAAGTACATACTGTATGCGTGTGTGTGTGTGTGTGTGATTTGGATATTTAATGTAGCTTTAAAAATATTTCAGTCATATCACTATGATGTCTGTAGTGTGGCAGTTTATAGTGATGTCTAGCACTGAGGCATCATGCCGCAGACATGTAGCATCATGTCCCACTCAATCACATTATCATGACACCAGGCCGACCAGTCCTAACACTAACCTCTGAATGCTGAGCGTCAAGCGTCAAGTGAGGCAGCTGTTAGTACCATTCTTATAAGTCTCTGGTATGACTCAACCGCGGTTCGAACCAGCCCTGCAACCTCCCACATCTGAGGTGGATGCTCTAACCACTAGGCTACTGAAGCGGTTAGTACATAAATAAAATCTTAACATCTGAAGATTCCCATCTGTTGGACAGATCAGACAGGATAATATACATCCAATGATTATTTAAGAGCAAAGGAATGACAAGAGACCCCATTTTACATGGGCTTGTATTTTATATAAGTAAAAAAACACATTGAGGTGAATTTAAACTTTACTATCAAGGTCAACCTAGGGTGTGGACATACATGTGCACAGATAGATGCATATACAGACATGCATATTGACACCAGAGTGCTCATTATGTCAAAGTTCCACCAAGGTGGGCTTGATAAGAATGGATGGACCTGAATGACCTACAGACATAAAATACAAGTAAATAATTATTTAGGATTGTGACAGCAGATAAAACTGCCAGTGGTGGGGTGGGTGGCAAATATTAGCAGCATAATTATGCTGTGAAAATGACCTATTTTTTTGACCTATCTATATTGCTATGACCAATTATCAATAAATTTATCAAGTTTCATGACTATGCAGACAATGGGTCTGAGAAACAAGCATCAAGATGCAAGATTTAACTGAAATTGCAGACGACAATGATAAGTGAGCAGTTAATATTTATTGAATGGGTGGTGGGTGGTAACTGCAAATCATACTGCATAGAAATTGGACTCTTCCCCAATTCCTTTAAATAGAATGTTACACTGAATCTTAAAATGCACAATTACACCCCCCATTTTCTTTTGCACAAATACACTTAATAGGATTTTTATTTACTGGTCCTAAAATTGTTCCCTATTCCAAATACAGATCACTCCCTCCCCTAATAAATATTCACTAACCATTAGCAACAATAATGAATGCAGAGTTATAACCTACCCAGAAGGCACAAGGACTACATAAAAGGAAAACATAAACAAGTTGCAAAATTAGTCAAAACCTTTATTCAACATTTAATGCTACTGTGATAAAGAAATTCTACAGAATTATAATGACTGAAAAAGTAAAACACAAAATCAGAATGTGAATCAGCTTAAAGTGGTACATGATTTAAAACTTCAATTCAACAGATTAAACCCTATGGACAACTTTATAAAATATATAATGAATTCTAAAACTTTGATAATTAGAACAAGTACAAAATCTTAAACCAGCAAACAGTAATGATTGGATTTCTTTAATACATATGACTTATTTAAAATTTAACAGCTACAATATTATAAGTACTGGTTTTCTTCTAAACTACAAAAGGAATTTTAAAAAAATTAAACATAAATAAAATTACCAAGCAAAATCATCTTACAGGTATTAGTAGTAATCATTCATAAGAATTAGTAAAAAAATTATCAAAATCTTCTAAAACTTCCAAGGTCTTGCATATTAAATGAAATGAATGTATTTCCTCAATTATTAACACAACAGCAATTAAACAACAATTAACAATCTTTTATAAACTCAAAAGCTTCAGTATATCATGTTTAAATGGCAAAACCAATTAAAATATATAGTGTGTTGCATGCTCATACAGTAACATTTTTATAATAGTGACATGTGCATTCAATATTAAAATACATTACCCAGTACAAACTAACAGTAATATCTGGCCTCATGGAGCAAAAGGTCATTTCACAAAGTGTAATGTCCAAATGTTGCCACTAGAACAAATATTTTCATCCTTTGTCAATGATATGGACATGTACTTTAGAGTCTAATTAGACTAATGATCTCCAGACACATAATATGGTTACTATACTGTGAATACAATGAATAATATAATATGTTCCATCTACTACAGTTACATGATTTATTCCTGATCTTTTCAGAGTTCATCTCATTTAATCTTAAAAGATTTCAAAATAATTATGAATCATTGTTCCCAGTTTCAAATATTACAAGCACCTTAGAATGTCAAGATGAACAGAAGCTAATTAAAATATATTTATTCAATCTAAAATATATGCATTCAGTTAATCAAGAAACATTAAGGCATTCATTGGTAGTTTTCTGATCAGGTAATCAGAAATTACCATGTGTGGAAACTCCTGTCGATTTTGAGGAAATTAATGACATTTTAAAACTTATATCACTAGTAGCTGCATATATCGATGTTGCAAAAATGCATGATTCAGTCAGCACTAATGAAAATTTCATACTATTTAAAGAAATTACATCAATAAATTTGTGGAAAAAGTAAAAGAATCTGGTGGTATGATAAGAAGGCAAGAATTAAAAAAATTTCTGACATAAAGGAAAAAAGTAAAATATCTACTAAGCAAGACTGCTACAAAAGAAAAGCAATTATAAAATCTGTTTAAGAAAAACTGAGCCACAGTACAAATAAACCTAACTGCAGCCTTTTTGCGATTTGAGTCCCTTAGTTAATGCATACCAAACTGTACAAATCAACTTTTGTAAAGTTTCTTTCCTAAAGGCAAAGATTTGCTCAATACAACCTGTCAAAAGACCTTTTCTTGAACTGAATTTTTTAGATTTGTTTCTAAGTCAGAATATCCATGTTTTTTATAGTTTACTTTGATAGCATAATTTGTACATGTGCATTCATGCCTGCATCTTTAACGCACCATGACAACCATAAACATTTCATTATAAGGAAATGAGGTTTACATATACTAGAGAGAGAGAGAGAGAGAGAGAGATCCATTCTCGTATATACAAAGATAAATGGGTTCAAGAAGTAATTATGATGAATAGCAAACTGGACTATTTGAGGAAAATACTGTGTAAATAGGAGTCTGAGGGTTGCAAAATTGGACAAAGGGTAAAAAATCACACAGTTTTCAGGTTCATCTCTAATACTGTACAACCTCTATTGCACATCCTATTATTTATCACACCATGAAATCTTGTCTAAAAATAAATGTTCACAATTATATCTAATTATCACATCAGAATAACTTATACAACAATGATTTCAAAATTAGTTTAAAAAAAAAAGATCTGTGCTAGATATAAATTTTGTGCTCCTTTCCCAATATAACCACATTTAAAGTCGGAAGAAGAAAAACAAAATAACCTTCCAATCCTACATGAGTTCTGATACTACAGTTGTCCATACGTAGGTATAAATACTTGTTCATATACTACAATCTTCCATCCCTATTTTTAAACAAGTGTTTCATCCCCCCCCCCATCTTACTCATCAAGGACATTCAACACAAAACTGTTGATGCAGCTGCCCAGAAACTGATACCAATGTCTTAGTGTGCTTATACAGGTGACACAAAATGTCAAGACATCTACATGTTTCCTACAAATCTCTGTACATTATTACCTAAGGAACTCTTGTGAAACCATTATTGAAAAGAATAGCTAGAAAGCAAGATAACATGATAAAATGGTAATTTAAAAAAAAAAGGAAAAATAGGACTGCAAAAGTATTAAAATTCTAAGACTTTCAAAGGTCCCTGAATCAAAGTGGTTATCAGAATATGATCTTAAATAATCTAAACATGATCCATTATCTTAATATAATGTCAGTTTAAAATTGGAACTGGACTACAAAAAGAAATGCATATTATTATACAATCTGCAATTTTACAAACAAGAATACAAAATTGTCAAAATGAGTCTTTTATAAATTTTTGCACACTATGTAAAAAATGTAAATAAAAATAGATCTCAACTGATGTCACATGATGACCAAGTGGAATATATGAACTTCTTGATAAAATATTGTTTTCTTCAAATGTTTAAAATAAGACAATCAAGTAAATTAGCAACTTGGTAAACATATCTAAGAATAAACTATCCTTCAGCCTCTCCTGTCTTTCCTCTTGCCGTATTGATTACATAATATAAATCTAATAAAACAAACCATTTGATATACTGGTACATTAAACATACAAAGCAGATATGGGTATAACATACCTCATCACCATGACCACCCTAGTAACAAGACCACTTTTCTTAAGTCTTGAGTGTCCTGATTACAACATGCTCAAGCTTATACTATAGTTTTTTTTTTTATATGACCCCAACTACAATAAGGAAATAAACTCGACAACCCTTTAATTTTAGCATTTTCCAATACAATGGGGAGTATAAAAAAATCATCATATCCATAATTAGAAGTGATGCAAAATAATTTGGGTGTATAAAGATTTTCATGGATTACAGCAAAAAATAGCAACAAGTTTAGAGTGTAACTTCTGATTGTCTGGATCTGTCTCAGCAGGTAGTGTGACCAAAAAACCCATCATATTGTGCATGTTGCAACTGGAACACCCCTTACTGACTGACTCAGCCTACGTCTATTATTTTGTCAGCATTGTTTTTCATGTGAACTATGAAATACAGCTTTTCCAAGTTATTATTCTGTGAAAAAACTGTACAGTTGATTTTATTCCATTATTTTGTGTTTATTTAAAATGGCATACAATAACAGTGCAAGTGAAGTGCACACCACTTCTTACAATTTCAACAAATTTGAACCTTCAGCAATTGTTGAACTGAAAATATTTGTTTATACCACAAGCCAATGATATAACATTCTGATTATATCAGCATACACAGCCTAACCTGCTTCTGTTCCAACCTCATATCCAGATTGCTGATACGAATCAGTCGTACTGTCTGAGAATTTCCAGCATTAAAAACTCTGTATATGTGGAAATGTTCCTTCTGCTTTTCTGCAAACTTTATTTGAGGTAGTGATATTTCAAAAACCTCTTTGTTATTGGACTGGGTACTTTTTACCTGAAACAAAAGCAGAGGATTATGTTCTGGAAATTTTTAGTATGATTGTAATTTTGTTGTTGGTTCTTGAACAGCTGTACAATAGTGAATATGAGATATATAATAAGAGAACCACCAAACAGCATGTGATCCTCTGCTAAATTAAATATTAGTGAAAGCTGTACTGTATATACTTTGTTACAAGTTGAGTCCAACTGTAAATTGCACAGACCCAGATCTGTTGTCACATAATGTGCTGGCATATCGGGGTCTATAAAATCTGTTTGGAGTAATCAGCAGAAAAAATGACATAGACTGATCTGCTTGCTCATTATGGGATGGGAGACTGGTTTATGTTATTTGCAGACGGAACTAACTTAAAAAGTGTATTTAAATTGTAACTGGATCACATTTTGCTGGTGATAAAAAGGAACAAAAAAAACCATCATAGTATTTGTGCTAAGACTAAGCAGCTGAATAAATTGCATTTCTTTTTCTGGAAGTTGGCAAAGAGTGGGACAATAATAGTATAACACAGCAGTTATAATAAAAACTGAAGATAAATTATAATAATGTTATAAAGGGAAAATAATGGTATAACAGCAGCAGTTAGAAGAAAAATTGAAAAGAAACCAAAATAAAATAAACCTGTAAAACAATAGTTCAAATTCATGTTCTGCAAAAGTCATGAAGTAATTACTAACTCGAGATTTTCTCCACATGGGACCTTTAAGTAATTCTTGAAACTTCACAAGTAAAGGAAATGACATTCTAATTTGAGAATTTGGTGATAGAGTTTCATTTGCATCTTTTACTGATCTGTATAAAGAACTGAGTAAAAGTTCTTATTATATTGTCTGGTGACCATGAACATAGAAAAGTCCACCAAAACTTAATCAGTAGGTGGAACTCCCTATTGTGAAAGTATCAATGGTCAGATTTCATATAATTCTGAGATACAATGAGGCCTATTTATCAAGGACATTCAAGAGAAGACACAAATTTGCTCTCTGTGGATAGGTATCAATGATTATAAATATAAGAAAAGTAACCGATAAAAAATGTCCTTCATGACCAGGTTTACTTTATAAAAAGATATCTAACAGATAAGTTTTCACTGTAATGTGCACATTATATGGTATCACTGAAGAAATTTTAATATTTCTATTCCAAAAACACTATTCATTATAAAAATCATATTCTGTGACAATTACCTCAATGTAATGAACTTGAGGGTTATTCTGATAATAAACCTCAAGGTCATATGGTGCTCCAGTTTCACCCTCTTTGTTGATCCACTTGACCTCCTGAATTGTGCCCTCCACATCCTTGATCTTCATCAGGTAATTGTAGATAAGGTGCTCCCCCCATATTCCGACCTCTGTGTGGCCTTCACCTGTTGTAATGATTTCAGGTATTGGTAAATTATCAATGGCTGGTAGCTCATCATATGTGTATTCCCCAGCCATATGTGTCCAATCTGGATTCCCTGAAAACACAAATTTCCCTCCGTTGCAGTATGTTGTTATTATTAGACAATTGGTGCTTTTAATTGGTATCTTTTAGCTTTCCACCTTTGACTTTTAATAAAGGTCTGGCAACCCTCCCCCACCAACAATAAATAAAAAGTTGTATTTTCTGACTGAAACCTACTGCAATAAGAAAACTTAAATCTTTTTTGTCTCCTGTCAACATGGTTCCCACTGAACTTTTGATGCAATACTCCTCAGAAGGAACACAATGCTCATAAAAGTCCTGGAAATTTATTTTTAAGGAGTTTTCAGTGATTTCTAAAAGTATTTGTTTCTTATTCTAACTTCTTCATCACTGAATAAATGGTATAAATTTAACAGAAAAACACACAACTGCCAAAACAGCAATGGGATTCCACTCCATCTGGAACTACTAGTGTCAAGTAATATTTGATCCACCCAATTTTATTGATATTATATATTCATTAAAAGTTTAAAAAAATACATAAATAAAATAATATTCTAAATTTAAAAAGTAATATATTTATTGTTTCAACATTTTGTATTTCCTGACAGAGTAGAGAAGTTTTGTCAAAATTCAAAGAGTTTTAAACAAATTCAAGAACTTTTAAAGTGACCCCCTCCCCCATTCTGTTGTAGAATTCAAGGAGTTTTCACGGTAACCTCACAAAAACAGATTTTTCACTGATGGAAAACACCATATAATGACACAGTTCTTTGTTGATATTAAAACAATTTCCTCTTGGTATTCTGGAAAGTGATCTCACAGATTATACAGAAATGTCTTTTGAGGTGGTAGAGATATTACTTATTTTTCATAACCGTCTTAAAGATATTAAGAACTAAGCTTACAGACAATGTATCAAGTACAAATTTTACCAAGAATTGGTAGTCTAGGTGGAGATGGTGAGCTTTTGCTCCCAGTATGGAACGTTCTTCTCTCTTCCATTGAGGGTATGGGGTCTTGACCTTGGATTTTATGTGGACTTGATTCACCTGTGTTGTTGTTGTTACAGTTACCAAATGATCCTTGAACTCGACCTTGATTTACAGATTGTGTTTCAGTGGCACCAAACATCTGACCTTGATTTTGACTTTCAACCCCACTTGTGCCATTTACTGAGTTATTTTCTAATTTCTGAAGATGACCTTCATCCATGATGGGTTTATGTTCTTGCTCTGTGTGTTTTTCTTTCTGGTCTTGATTCCTGTGCTGAACTTGAGCATTTTCCCCTGTAATAAAAATTTGAAGCACCAATAAATTACAAATTTTGAGCATAATTTTAAGACTTTTAACCTACACATTTATAAAAAGTATATGTAATCTATCATTTCATCTCAATCATATGTCAACTTGAATTTTGTAGCTAGGCAGCATCATCTCCATGCTTGTCAAAGTTATTCATCTCAACATCTATACCACACCACCCCATCCTCATAGCACTGACTTAATCTCTGTGCCAACCATCATCCCTGTACCACTTCCATTCCAACTTTACATAGTATCCATGCAATGCAGACCATTTAACACTTTTTGTATGCCTCGTTAATTGTTATTTTTATGCGTCAAGCCTTCCATTAAAAACAAACAGTACAAAATTCATGTCCATTATTATGCTTTGTAACTTATTCCCATAACCCTTAAAATGTCAACACAAGAGAAAATCCTGTCTCTACAATTTTGTAAAAATCTATAGCAGTGTATATAACCTATTATATGCTAGAACAAAATATTTGAAAAAATCTCCAAGCTGAATGCTGGATGCCTGCACTTTTGATTGCATAGATGGCAACATATTTATTTTTAATAGATGCCTGTCAAAATTCTCCCCAAAGTCTTCAATAACATATAGAATAAACCTACTGTACAAAGGTATACACTGTTATGTACTATAAGCACATTATGTAAATATTCATACATAACTTACACCTACTCCATCAACTGTATGTTTCACTGATTCTCTATTTATGTTTTCAGCTTTTCACCATCAAAATATGTATAATTTTCATTAAAATATTTATTATAAATTAACTTGCAAACTCATAATTCATAGAATTCTTTTCAAAATATAACTATCTTTAAAAAAGTTTAGTGTCACATTGTCTGCAGAAAAATACAGGCATCAAATATTGCTCAGGTGAATCAGTTTTACCTTCTGTTGGTTCTATTTTCTGTTGAGCTGCCACCTGCCTTTTGAACCCTGTGGTTTGGTGTTCTGCATCTCTTGCTGTCCTTCTAGAATGATCCTTACCTATGTAATGGAGGAAGAACACTAATTAAATATTTACTTAGAAGCAGTAAATAACTCTGAGAGACAATAACCATAATATAGTTCAGAAAAAATGTCCATCTAACTCTCAAGAAAAGTTGATAAAACAAACAATTGGTTTTGGCGTAAACCACGTAATCCAAGGCATACAAATACAAGCAGACAGGTGTGTAGACAATGGAAATTAAGACAGACATGTAGACAATGGAGGTTAAAACATGTTTAGACAATGGAGACAAATGTGTAGACAATGGAGATTAAGACAGGTGTGTAGACAGATTAAAACATGTAGACAATGGAGATTGAGACAGGTATGTAGACAATGAAGATTAAAACGTGTAGACAATGGAGATTAAGACAAATGTGTAGCGAATGGAGATTAAGACAGGTGTGTAGACAATGAGATTAAGACAGGTGTGTAGACAATAAGGATTAAAACATGTGTAGACAATGGAGATTAAAACATGTAGACTACGGTCATTAAAACAGAAGTGTAAGACAATGAAGATTAAGACAGGTGTGTAGAAAATGGAAATTAAGACATTTAAAAAATCAAATCTGTCAAATGTTCTTATTATAAAGCTTCTTATGAAATTCTGTTTTCTTCATTATGTCCTTCAAAAGATTTTGAGTGGAAACTGAAAGGCCAAATCACACAGGTGGACATGTCTGTAAACTTGTGCTAGAAGATGGTGAAAACAGAAATTAAACAAGGATGTCTTCATGTAGATTCTGTACTCAGTTTGATTTAAATCCATGAAGTCCTTCAAAAGTTATTAATGGAAACAAAATTGAAAGACCATGTGCCAAGCCATGCAGGGGTGAAAAATCTCTAAGTTTTTCCAGAAAACGGTGAAAACTGAACTTCTTAATTAATGTAAAGTCTTGTTCTTATTAGATGTGTGAAGCCCTTCAAAAGAGTTTGAGCAGAAACAGAATTGAAGGCCAAGTTGTATGCCAAACATGGCCATAACCACATTGGTTAATATTGCCTGAATTTATTTACTATCACACACTTCAACTCAGTACAGTTTATTGTGATACTTATATTAGGAAATATACTGGGAAAATATGAAGAAAGTATAAACTGATATCTACCATACTTCAGTGGAAGTGTGTTTTGACTTCTTGATCTGATTCATATACAGGCACATTTGAATGCCTGTACACCATCTGCATACAAGCACATTTTGATGCCCACATTAAACGTAACTATTTTGAATTGGTTTTCATAGCATCAATTTCAAGAAATACCCCCATTAGAAACCATAGAAAAATGACCAAGACATCACATCACTTGGTTACTATTTAAGATAAGTAATAATCTATTTGAAATAGTACCTAGGATAGATTCCGTCTTATCCAAAACTGAGGCAGTGGACATCGTTAGCACTTTCTCTAGCTTGGAGGAATAGTGATGAATGTGAAGGCTTCAATAGGTTTTAGTATAAATGTAGACAACACTAATTTTAATAATTTATCAGAGTTGGAAGATTTAGTGATACAAATGCAAACAATAAACCAGTAAATTTAGAGATTAAGAAAGGCTATGGTTGGTCACACAACTTTAATGATATGACAGTCAATGAATTCTCTCAGATTTTAAAGCATATTAAAAAAAATTTCAGTGAAAAATAATTATAGACATCTTTTACTAGATAAGTATGTAAAATAAAGGTAAAATCAATTTAGGTAGAACTAAACAAATACTACACTACTCAAAATTTCAAGGCGGGCTTATTTGCATGCTATCATGTAGGTAGCATGTATTCTGTTTGCAACATACTGCACTGTGTAATTTTGGCACATGTATTTTGACAACCTACACAGCAATGGACACTATGGGGTCAAGGGTTAAAGAGCAAACAAGAAGTTAAAGTTTCATTTAACCTTAATATCTTTTAATTCTCTTTGCATGAACAATGAAGCAGCCTTACATGTGGGGGCATCCAAGCCACATTATAACTTCACATCTCAACTCTGGTTCCATTCATTGACAGAATTGGATGATGTCAGTGAATGTGAGCAGCTGAGTTCATTGTCCCACTTGCAAACTTCATCTCTGTAGGGATATCAAATTAATATTCCATCTTTTCTGGAGAATTTCTGAATCAAGACTGTCATTTTGGGTCACTGCTATGCAACAGGTAGGATAAAACCATTTTCTTGGCAGACCAACCTTCAGAATATTTTTGTGGGGGTGGGTGGGTAGAACAAGAGACACTGAAACTAGACAAACATTTAAATAACACAATTGAAGGCTAACATAAAAATTTTGTTTGAATACTAGTTTTAGAAATACCACAAGAACATTCCATGGCAATGCACTGCAGTATACGTAAAGACAGATTCTGGACAACAATATACCAATATATTGTAAAACCAAACAACCTTAATAACTACATTGTATTCTGCCAGAAAATGGTGAAAATCAAACTTAACCTAGGTTTATTTTTTATGTAAAGCCCAAATTTTATTCCAATCCGTTAATTCCTCTGACATGATATCATGTAAAATAGTTTTATGGTTCACTAAATAAGAACTTACCTGAGTCTTGTTCACTATGTGGATGTGAATCCAGTCTGTAGCTATCAGTCTCTTGAGGAGTTGGCCAGGACTCCCTCTGAGCTAGTTCTGTCTCACTGGCTGTAACTGACCCCTTACTTTCATCTGGCTTTTCTCTAGGCCCCTCTGGGGGTTGTGGGGCTGCCATCTTAAAGTGTGATGGAAGTTCTTTTGTGCTCCTCATATACTCTGGGGCTCTAGGTGGAGGCCAAATGTTGGATCCTGCATTCTGTTCTGAAATTGTGATTAAAATACAGTCTTGGTTATCAGATCTACAGTTACTATATTCATATGTTCACCTATGTATAATGTGCATCCACCATTTATGTGCTCACAGATCAGGGTCCAAGCCAATGTTTATGTCACCTTGCCACCATTCAGCATTTGCCCAGTGTTTTCTGTAAAATGTATAAACAGACTGACAAGTAATCACTGCCTACCTTAAGCAAATGTACAGTGGACTACATTCATGGGGGTCAGTTTATAATTTATTACTGACTGATAATTTAGGAGATGAAAAATCTGAATGCAAGATTTGTCACTGTTTTTAGTTCTGTTGTGTCATTATCAAATTATTTGTTCTTCTGCCATTTTTAGACTGGTCTATGCAGATAGGGTTCTGCCTTTTCTTTAGACTGGTCTACTGGTCTATGCAGATAGGGTTCTGCCTTTTTTTAGACTGTCTACTGGTCTATGCAGATAGGGTTCTGCCTTTTTAAGACTAGTCTATGCAGATTATGGGTTCTGAACCAAATGCATCAAGCTACTACCAGCCAACTTACAGAAAAAAAGAAATGGTGACATCTTGTTAGATTTATTTTTATCCGCTAAAACAACAAATTGGTAAAAAAAACAACCAACTTTTACATAAAGCAGGTAAGGGTTATTTGTCAATTCATTCATACATTTTCTAGAAAATTCAAGATAGGCTGAATTATAGTGAGGTGATGAAACCTGGAAATGTAATTGCTTGAAATCAACAGCTGAATAATCAGCATAAAGATTGATTAAACATTTTTTATTGAAATTTAGAAGTAGCATATTGACATTAGAGTGCCATATGAATTGTTAAGTTAACTACAGAGTAACGCTTACATAAAACCAGTGTATGATGGCACTTGTTAACTTCAGAGTAATGCTTACATAAAACCAGTGTATGATGGTATTTGTTCAATTTCTTATAATAACTGAAAGTAAAAACCTAAATCACTCAAGACATGAATGATAAATGGATGAACTCAATAAACAAATAAACAAAAGGATGAACATATGCCTAAGGTGAACATGTGATGAGGTCTCTGACCATGGCACATTCAGCCTCTCATGCAGATTTTAATAACAGTAAAGACTGATAAAGCAACAAAAAATACAGATCTTCACAACAAATGGTATTGATTTAACTCATCTGGAAAAGCAAATAACATTATCCGAGAAAAAAAAAAAGAAGGACCTCATTCACCCCAATTATTACATACTACAAGTACACAGAACAATGATTTAAGGCAGCACCCATCAAGCCACAGTGAATACAGATTAAAAAGATATTTTGTTATGACATTATTAGCATCATGCAGGTTCTCATGACATACTGTATAATAAACTATATGACCACTGGAACTATGTGCATCCATTATTGCTAATTCCTTAAAAACTGAATGGTTAATTGTCAAATAGATTTTGATGACAATGGCACTATAATGGTGATCTGACAAGCACATAAATCTGGTTTAGGGTCATCTGCATGCAACTACACCTTAAAATCTACTGAAATGGGTAACCAAACCCAAATGTTTCTGTAATATTTTGTGCATCTTGGCTCAGAATTTGCACTCTAACTTCAGTCTCTACTCAGCAATTGTCGTGTTCAGATTTAATTTGAGAGGAATATTTTATTTAAGTTATTCATTGGAATTACAAAGTGTTCATTGACATTTGGACTGTTGCTATTTTGGGAGTATTGTGAGTTCATACAAGAACATTCTGAATTATATCATGGTGATACATTAAGACCATTAGCACATCAGCACATTCAGTGACTATCAAACTGATGCATTTTTAAAAAATTACCATGGTAAAAAATTTGATAAATATTTTATTTAGTGTTGTGTGATGCAATAATGTCATATTGATGTAGCACTGAGCTAATATAGGTCCCATTTGTCCAAGTGTGTATATTTGGTCAAGGAGAGATTCAAAAACAATTAGTCTGGTTTCCTGTTTCATGTGTTCACCTGCTACACACTCCACTACTTTGTGTACTGAAGTGCATAGCGAGTGAGCACACAAAGCAGCAAACCAGACTAATAAACTATCAGTCTCACCTGATTGAACGAATACACCATTTTCTTTTTAGAGGACAGTCAGAAATGTGTGATACAAATATCTGTGATCAGCTGTCCTAAACAAAATCCTGGTAAAGCAAGTCATCATCACAGAAAACCTAATAAAAGATTTGACCTAAATGAAGGTAATATTGAACAAATATTTCTGTAATTGTGAATAACATGCTTGGTTGTGAAAGAGATGTCCTGATTTCCTTTAAAAATTTAATGATTGTACCCTGGTGATGAGGTTCACTGTGTATTATCAGAGGTACATGTATGGCCACAAATTTAGGCTGTATGCTTAAATAACTCACAGTAATGGAACCAATGCCAAAGCAAACTTCATTTTCTGTTTCGAAATTATGCATGTGTATTTTGCTCAATTTTGTTACTTTGTTGGGTTTTACTAATGATTTGCTTGATGTTATTGAAAATTTTAGCACCTGCAAAAAGATGCAAGAACTTGAATCTCAACTGCACTTTACATAATTAACCTGCACTGTGAGCATTCATTTCAGGCCCTGGATCATGGAACTCGCTCATTCTCAGTACTCACTTGTGACTTCATTATCTTAGGCACCTGTGAATTATTCATGATCATTAAGCAAATACATATTGTTCTTGATTAGATACATGTCCATGACTATGTAAAGTGAAGTAATTGAGGTGACATGACTTGTTACTAATGAGTAAATGAAAAGATTATGGCTAAGAATGTTTTTAAATACCTTTAGTTCTTTGTGTTTTGACTCCATCATCTCTGGCTACAGGTGGCCAGGCTCTTAAGACTGGTTCTCCCTCTGCTGTTGTCTTGCTTGTGTCAGGTGTAAGGTCTGTCTCAGGGTTCTCATCTGGTTCTAAAATATATTTAAATACCCTTTTAGATAAGTATGAGATTGAGAAAAAGAAGTAAAATAAGACACAAAATAATAGACCAATAAAATTTTCGATTTATACAGTGATAGTGTAAACTGATTGCAAGACAGACAGATGGATACACTGACAAATACAAGCACATACTAATCAAACAGATAAACTGATCAGCTATGATATTGGTAGTTTTGTAATGATTGTGCTTTGTGATTTTCAGACCTGCCAACCCTGACGAGTCCGTCTCAGTAAGGCAGTTGATTTTTCTCTGTAAGATTGACCAGTTTTCAGTAAGGTGTAACAAAATATCAATAACTGCTATTGTAAAGCTGGAAAACGTAAATAAAAGTTCGACACAGCAATGATAAACATTACGTTCAACTGAAAAGTTTGTAAATTACACATAGACTTTATTTACCACTAGTACAGTTGCACAAACTGTAGTTCCAAACCCTATGCAACTCAATGGCTTGTTGCTATCTCTCAACTGGACGTAATTCTTGGAAATTCTTTTTCCATTTCACATGGCAATGACAATTATATCTCCCGCCACGAGACACACTCAAATAGGCATGTGATGTCCAATAAACGTAATTGTATCCTTTCCAGCCTTTTTTCACAAGAATCTGAATACTCCTGTTTATTCTTCTGTGTTGATTATTAACACCCTTTTAGAAGCTTAGTTTCTGTTTCGTCTTAAACATGTATCGCTTACTGGATGCCATTTTTAAAAAAAATTCTATAATCAACAGTTTGATCATGCAGACACTTTCAATGAACAAATAGGTGCAGTTTAAAGCATCTGGGGTGCTGCTGTAAAGTTAGTCTGGTTCTCTGACTAAATTTACTAATTCTAATATGAAACCGGATCCATATCAAACATGGATGAACCAATTATTCGGATTTTTTGGCAACGATCATTTTTTTGTATTTTTTGCTTGTATGCCGTCCGTATTTTAAGGGTAATATTCGTAAGACTTATGGCAAAATCGTAAGAGTTGGCAGGTCTGGGTTTTGTGGGTTTAAGGCCATTTTTTATCACATGACTGGTTATATATATGGCAGCCAGTGTATTTGGTGTAGGAGGAATCTGAGAAAAACCGAAGGTAGCTACTGGCCAACTTTCTCACATAAACATGACCAGGCCAAAACTCAAATCCATGCGGACAGAGCTGAGACATCAGTGGTTGGTCAAGGCAAGCACCTTAGACAACTCAGCCACCCAAAGCCATAATGACAGTTTCACAGTTGCAACACCAAGAATATTTCATGATGAAACTGATTATGGGTTCCAGAAATTATCTTTGATGATGATCAAAACCACTATAAATTATTTAATTCAGAATAACTTAGGAGGCAAAAATCTGTACTTTAACTTCCTGGTTTTAGAAGTCAGAGTGCAGCTGAGTTCCACCACAATTGCCCATTTTTTCATATAGTGCAAGTATACTTTTATCTTGGTATGGTCAGCAACACTAAGTACAGATGGGAATGTTGAAAAGGCTGAGATTTATACTAAAACAGTTATTCACCCAGAAGATATATCATAAACAAATTTAATAAATGGAAAGCAAATAACCTGAACATCGGCCATGCTATAACTGATTAGAGTGAATACAATTCTGACACTGAGAAAGAGAGAGAAAGTGTGGGAGGGAGATGGGGGGAGGAACAGATGCATTAAATAATCAAAGACAATGATGAGAAAATATAACTACTGTAGTATCTTTTCATACAATAACTTTACATTCAACTTTTAGAATCCATAAATAAAATCGCAAATGGCAATTTCAAAAAAGTGAAGACTAAGAATTGTGGCATGTGGTATGGCCTAAAAAAAATTACGGGTCACCACATTTACACTTAATCAATTGCTTCAAAAAATGTTTGAAGTATTCATAGCTGGATTAGGCAGACCAGTAAGATAAAAATAACTGTAGAAATCAATACACAAATAAAAAAATTAACTTCAATTTATCACCAGCTCAATTATCATAAATAACACCATTGTACTTTAAATTAATCCACCAAATCATAGGCAAACACTGCACGCTTCCATAATTCCTTTTTCAGTACATCATCATCACTTCAGTGTCTGTTCCACTGGACCGTGTGCATAAAGGAGTCTTCCAACACTACTTTCATTCTACTCAAGTCTAAAATTTCCATTACATTTTCTATTGCAATGTGGTTCTGTAACCAGTGTTAGATCTGTTCTATGCTTCAGTAACAATCTATAAACCTACATGACCAATATAATCCTAAAATTTTGTTACAACATGGCAAAATCAGCGATCAAGTTCTGAGTTTCTTCTTGGAAACAAGTATATGTTTGACATCTTAAAATGAATGCTAATTGTATGTGACATGAATGTTTTTAAAGGTAGTCTAGAGTGTCAGCAGCCAATATTTTGCATCACAAGATCAGCTGATGAGTATAGTGGATCACATTATGACTATTGACATAAACAGGGATGGGCAGCACTTGAAAGTTTCACCTGCCCATAATACCAATGAACAGGCTGGTATGATGATGTGCACCGTTCTTTATATATAGGTGATGGGGAAATTTCACCAGAATTGGAGCTGGACTTGTCAGTCACCCTCTGCAGCCTACAGACTCGTGTATAGTAGGGGAACTGCACTAACTCTGTTTGTTGAGTGTTGGCTTGTAATCCAAGGATTGTGGTTTTGATTTCCATAAAGGCTAGACTGGATTAAATGTCATTTCTATATTAATCATTTATTTCCCTTTTCCTTGGCACGACAATGCCAAGAACATACCCAAAGTGCTGTCAAAACCGTCCAACCAACTGGTATTGTGCCATTCTGGTACACATCAGAGATGAGAATAAACAGTCCTGTTTGCTCAGTAGTGCTTAACTCCTGTAAAGTCTGGCACTGAACAGAGTCATTTTCACTGGTTATTACATGAAACTGGATACCCTATTGGTAAATGTATAATACCCATCCAACTGTAAACAATGTAAACCCAGATTTGCCTTTTCATAATGTTTCTGCAGATAGGAGCTTGTGTTGTTCACTTGAAATCCTATTTAAAATGAACAGAGTGAACACTGATCTGCTTGTGTACTGTGCAACTGAAGATCTGGGTCTATGCTGTGTGCAGCTGGTGCGAGTTACACATGGTCAATAGGGTATCTAGCTGTGATATCCACCTCCAGATTCATGATGCTGTTAAGCATCCCGTGGAATGGAGTAAAGTTTCAAACATTAGTATTTCATTTTCATTTACACTTAACATTTGTGAAGCTACTACCTTCTTGAACTTGTTGTACTTCCACAGTTTGCATGACTGGTGCTGGTACTACCCACAATTCCTCCTCAGGTATCATATCTTCTTCAACATTAACATTATGACGCTGCAGCAAGTCTTTAACAGTGTCATCTGTGCCACCCTTTATAATGTTATGTAACTCTGAAAGGAAACTCCTTAAAAATATGAAAAGGATGAATTTTAAATTAAAGATGATCACAAATAAAATGATGGCATACTATCTTTTATGTCTGCAGAGGTCACCTGTCCACAAAGGCCAGTTTTACCTTTTCTGATGGGTGGCTGCTATTAAGTCTGACTGTGTATGACAAAATATTGATCAATGAAGATGCTGGTAGAGCTTAGGTCACCTAGGCTGTCCCAACATCTTCATTGATCAATATTTCAATGTTATGAAACAAATACCAATTAAATAAGTGTTGTCAAATGACATATTTCAGTTTTATTTTTAATCTAGTTTCAGTGTAATCATAAATGTGATATGCCTTCTTGTATTCAAATGTGAAAAGTGTCAATTAACTGTAAAAGTGATACCTGCAAGCATTTCCATGAAAACCTAATTAGGTGCAGACTGTATTTGTATCTGCATCTTGCAGATATGTTTGTTGCATTGTTACAATCTATTAAAAGTAAACCTGCTTTGTATTCTCAAGTTAATTAAGTCTTCTGTATCAAAGAAAGTAAATGGGGCAGGAATCAAAAAAGTTAATGAGATACAAATCTTAGCTGCAAAAGAACTAGTAGTAGTGGTTGTGTGTCAGGTCAACACATTTCACCATTTTAAATACTATGTAAATAACATAATTAAAGTACCTTAATAATTTTCATTATGCTTTGTTTTGTAATTCCATGATGTCATGTTTATTAAAATCTTGTTTACATATACATCCTTATGTGCTAACTAATATTGTTAAGCACTTCGAACTTTTATAGATTAAGAGCTGTACTAAGTCAGCATTATTATTATTATTATTATTATTATTATCTGATATTAACCAGTGGTTTATCCTAATCATTCACAAACGTGATGAAGGTTAGCAAGGGAACTAAGCAAAGGGTGTACTCGATGCATGGCAAATGTGATGAAAGATTGCAAGGGAACTAAGCACAAGGCAAACTTGGTGCATGGCAGATTTGATGAAAAGTTAGCAAGGACACTAGGCAAAAGGTGTACTCGGTGCATGGCAAATGTGATGAAGGTTAGCAAGGGAAATAAGCACAAGGCATACTCAGTGCATGGCAAATTTGATGAAGGTTAGCAAGGGAACTAAGCAAAAGGCATACTCGGTGCATGGCAAATGTGATGAAAGTTAGCAAGGGAACTAAGCACAAGGCATACTTGGTGCATAGCAAATTTGATGAAGGTTAGCAAGGGAACAAGGGAACTAAGCAAATGGCATACTCGGTGCATGGCAAATGTGATGAACGTTAGCAAGGGAACTAAGCACAAGGTGTACTCAGTGCATGGCAAATGTGATGAAGGTTAGCAAGGGAACTAAGCAAAAGGCATACTTAGTGCATGAAAAGCTTAACTTCAGAGATAGCATTCATTATGCTGAAGCAAGATCCAGAGTGTGTAATAAAACATAAAATTTTTAAATTGGAACTCAGAGGTTTTAAAGAAGTTTAATGTAGAACTAATTCTACCTTGAATTTGTTTTTCCTTTTCTTTTCTGTCCTATTTAATGATTATTATCAGTGTGTAATGCTTGGTAATGGAATGGAGATCAAGATTGTAGTGAATTTATCCTAAATACTGTTTATAGTGCAAAAATATAAAACTGAGGTTTCAAACACTGCTCATTCTTGTTGGTCTGGAGCATTAAAATTGGTGTAATTAAAGAAAATGCAAGGGAAAATAAAGCCTAACACTTAATACAAAGTCAGCAAAATCTGCATATTGTGGGCTGTGGATGGAATAAAATAAGTGAACAGTGTGCAGAGTCATAAAGGTAGATACTAGTTCTTCATTAATTATCTAATTTGACAGACATGGTAATATTTACAGTTGTATGTAGAAGTTATAATCCTTACACTAGTACTTTTAATTCATCAACAGAAGTAATTTCTTACATGTTTGAGTTAACATGATCATAAGATACCCAAGTTCAGCACAAAATTCTGTCATGACCTTTGACCTTCAACTTGATCTTATGGATAAAGGATCAATGAACTCCGACAATGTCAAGATACTGAACATGTTATGTTTGGTTCAATCTGTATTAATATTCTTTTTGAGAAAGAAACCCAACTTACTGAACTGGTATCATTGAAAATATTATTCAGATGTAGCCATAAGCTGGGTCTGGTTAATATCAATTCATACCCAACTTATCATGCTCACAAGCCAGTACAGTTCAAAACTGGTGTCAAGATCATTGAATTTAAGCTCAGTGTCAGAGTACTGACTATCAACTTGTTATTCGAATACAAATACCCCATCCCCCAAGTCTGATCAAAATTAATTTCTATACATGTACAAGTCACTGTGGGACAAAAATAGAATCAATGAATTTTGACTTGACTCCAAGGTCCATTTTTTATTTTTAAACTGTTATGAAAGTGCACAGATTCTGGTGGTCACATCTGCATAATTTCCATTCAGAACCATTACATATGACAAAAAAGTGTTTTAGAGAAGGCACCATATTCATGCCATCATTTATTCAATTCATTTATTTATAGTGATGAAACAAGATTTTTGAGACAGCCACTATATTCCCAAGTTGGTGGTTTAGCATTTTGGCTTGAAGTTTTGCATATATGCTTGTAGCTTTTGGTTGCCCTAAATATTGGCTCGTGTTGATTGCACAAGGTTTTGGATGGATTTTTCCCCTTTTAGACGATACATTTATTAGTTAAATCCTTCCAATACATTAACAGGTATTGTGTATGTGTGCTTTATGTATATTTTACATCATCTTGTCATTATATATTTAAAATCCTTTTACATGTAAAATGGTATATTAAGTGTGTATTGGCCGGCTGTTATTCTAACCAGTATATTTTAAACACTGCATGTAAGTGCAGATTATATTTTATTCACGTAAATTGATTTCTCTGCATTGATATTTTAAACAGAAATTGCAAACTGTGGGGTAAGGAGTATCTTATGGCCAGCCATTTCATTTTTTAAACACTGCATGTAAGTGCAGATTATATTCTATTCATGTAGATTATATTCTATTCATGTAAACTGATTTCTCTGCATTGATTTTGAAATTGTAAATTGTGAGGTAAGGAGTATCTTATGGCCAGCCATTTCATGTTTTTAACACTGCATGTAATTGCAGAGAGTAAACTATATTGATTTCCTGTATTGATTATTAAAATATAAATGAGGGGAGGGGAATGTAGTTTTAGCATAGAAATATAATTTTCTAACTAGAATAAAAAATTTAAAAAATTTAACAATTGTATCATTGTATGCATGTCTGATTGTTCAAGTAAACTGTTATATTCCTGTTTACAGTTAGTAAAATAACTGCAACAAGCTAGTCCTTCTTACCAAGTAATGCAATTCTGACTCCAAATATATACCTACCAAATTTCAATTTCATAGATCTTAAGTAATTTTACTTAACATGTAAAAAATATGCTCAAGTGATCACAAACAAGTCCTGACACCCACGATTTGGTCTAATTTGGCTCAATACTTTTTAGATGTCATGCTTACAGGGCATGTATGGCAGATGCATGGACAGCACAAAAATAATATGCTTCCTATGAGGTGGGGCTGCGTACCACATCAATAAAATACTTGCTCTTAAAAATACCTTACTATAACAAACAATTCCTAAGAACTAAAAATCATTCATTAATGCAAATGAGTAATCTAATTTTATTTTTGGATCAGATTTAAGAAAATGTCACTTACCTAATAGCTGCACTGCATTCTGGGTTTCCTGCACTGAACACTCGTGCCAATTCTCTATTGATCTCTGGAATGGACTCCACATGATCCTTGTGAACATAAAATTGAGGTGGCTTTATGATGCACCTTTCCTGTCGGATCTCAATAATGTTTGGATGGTTTCGCAATGAATAAACCACTTCTAATTTGCCTACCTGAAAAATGCATATGATACACTTGCACAATGTGATCATAAATGAATATGCATGGTGTATCTGTCTTGCTACCTTTGCCTTATTAATGACCTTCAAAAGTTATCCCTTGGACAAGGAAACATATCAGTTACATTTTTCCTTGCTCTGACATTCACCTTGAGGTATATGGCATGGAAATGGTATGTAACACACTGTCTAGTTATGATACATACTTGCAAGGTTTCATTAAAATCTCTTCAGTGCTCAAAAGTTATAATCTTAAAACTCATACATCACAGAACTACATTCTCCACTGCCATGACCTTGACCTTCGGGTCCAAAAAAGTGGCTTTGGCATGTAACACACTGATCAGTCATGATGTGTAAATTGGCAAAGTAAAATTAAACTATCTTCCATGGTTCAAAAGTGATACTCTGGACAAGGATGCAAGGTACAAGATTATAATTTCCTTGGAATGACATGACCTTGTGAGGCATGGTTATAGCACAAAATACGCTGTCTAGTAAAGTACATTTAATGAAAATCTCTCCAGCTGTTACAAAGTTTATGGCTGGATATGTGGATGGATGGATGGATGGATGGACAGATGGATGGAAAATGCCAGAACACAATATGCTCAACTTAAGACAGGCATTTAAAATAGAGAATGACTTATCTCAGTGACCATTTGAATCTATTACAAATGTAAATGTAACATAATTTTGCAATTCTGCATCCTGTGACCTTGGACTAAGAATTCCTGTTCACAGATTCAATAGGGAGCTTCCATTCCTCTAATATAATGCGACTATGAAGTTGATAATGAAGTGGGTTTAGAAAACTTATGAAAAGTGAATTTATCATGTAGAACATTAAAATGACAAGTTTAGCTCCTGTGACCATGACATTTGACCACTGGGCTTGAGAATCACTGGCAGATGCCTCTGCTCAAGTGTTGACTACTTATGAAGTTTTATGAAAATTTTCTCCAGAAAACTTGGCTCATCAAGTGGAAACCAACACAAGAATTCCTCAAAGGGGCTGGTGCTCTAATGGCTTAAAAGTATCTCCAGGAATCCAAGTGAAGACTATATGTACTGTCCTTTTAACTGACAAATACTGAAACCACCTCTGATCTATGGAAAAGATCCAAGATATCAAGCTTGTTCACAAGATGCCTTACATGCAGAATAAATTTCTTTTTAATAGCCTTTGACCTTGAACTTGATATCACGTGCATACAATCATTCAACTTGTCTCAGATAATGTCAAGATACATCTGTATGTTAAATTGGGTGAAAGTAATAATGAATATTATTTCGAAGAAAAAAGTTATCTAAGGCTAAAAAAAGATGTGCATTTCTGGTCATTCAACCTTCTCTGTTTCTCTGCTAATCCTAGCACTTTTCTCCCCATTAAAAAAAAAAAAGAACACATAAAATATATATAATGTTTAAAAAAACAATTTCCAGTCTACCTTAAATTTAAAAACAGTGCAATAGGAAACACATATTCTTTTTGTGGTCTAAGTAGCCTCAATTCAGGATAAATATTCCAATTTGATAAAAATCTCTCATAACCCATTTGTCATCGTTCTTGCCTCTAAAAAACCTGAGTCATGACCTTTGGCCTATCCCTGCATGCCACATTTTGCATCATGAGTTAAGTACCTTTCTTCTGAGCTCTGTGGCATTAACATAATTTATGATACACCAAAGGGGTGTTATTACAGAAAAAGGGAATGATATAGTTCTACAAAGATATCATGTAAAATAGACTTTCAACTCAGGTACAAGAAAAAAAGCGGAAGAAAGATAATTCTTGTGACCAGATTTTTTTTAAAGCTGAAAATTACCAGTTCACAAAGAGAGCTTGTATATGGATTTAAGACCTCCTGCCATTAGATCTATAGAAGGCAGATCAGAACTACACATGGACACAGGAACCTTTGCATAAAGGTGATATTGAGCTTTGAAGTTAAAAGGGGCCAGGACATGAAAATTATGGTGCCAACAAGCCCAATGAATATTTGAAAATTTCAATAGGTCCAATTTTCACCCATCTGCTCTTGTGCAGGCAAAATATTTCATGAAAGACATCTTTCATACATCTAAGCATCTGGCAAAACAAAAATCTTTTTGACACAGATGTGTTTGGATGCAGTTTGAAGTAATTTTAAAATTATGTTTCCTACCTCCATTTCAGGTGACAATGAAAATAATCTCAAGGGAAAAATAACTTAAAATCATACAGAATCTCAAGGGGAAAATGATTTAAATTCACTGTCAGAATGCTGACAATCAATTTGTTCACTGCAATATAATATTACAAAGTCTGACAAGACACTGTGCCGATAAGCTCAGTGAAGTACAGAAATGCAAACAATGAGCTTGGACTCAACCTGTAAGTCAATAAGGTCTGGCTTTCAAAATACTTCACAAAAGTGCAGATATTTTGGTGGTCAGATCTGCACCCTTTTCATTTAGAACCAAGTAAATACTGCAAGAAGCATAATGGTGAAAACTCCCTTGTCAGTGCCAAACTTCATGCAAGAAAGGTAGTGATAACAAGAGTTTCAAGATGGCTCAGGTGATACCATGTTCAAGGTTAGATGAACACCATTATCAGAACCATCTGAATATTACTATAACAGTGTTTAAGTGAAATTCCACAGTCAGTAAGATCATGTGTTAAAGAGATGTAGCCATTATAAAGATTTTCTGAAGGGTAATCAAAGTAGCCATTTTGCAGGTTAGGTCAGCATCATTTTAATATAGGAATATCAATATATTGCAAGAAAGAAGTTTTTCTTTCTTAAAATTTTGGTATGGCCAATTATTTCGGAAAAGTATCTGCTACAACAATTTTCAAGCTTAAGAGTCACAACTGTACCATTTTCATTTAGGACCAACTGCATGTAGTAAGAA
The DNA here is from genome assembly GCA_016617855.1 of Megalonaias nervosa. Taxonomy (NCBI): domain Eukaryota; kingdom Metazoa; phylum Mollusca; class Bivalvia; order Unionida; family Unionidae; genus Megalonaias; species Megalonaias nervosa. The sequence goes on along the minus strand of JAECUM010021931.1, from coordinate 60,766 downwards.
GCATTTTCATAAAAAATCCCATGCTGATAGGATCTCCACTGAAATTTCTTTGGATATTGTACTGTGGAACTTGTGCAGGATATAAACACACAACTATCCAAAATGACGCTTCCATGTACTCGAAAATCAGACTTAATTAGTCTAAAGTACACTATTTTTCCAATTAGTGAAATAGGGAAGACTAATTTTTCAAGACTAGACAATAACAGCTTCTGAAAGTGCATTTATACACCCATCAATCATACATCAAAATAAAAGGAAAATAAAATTTCTTTTAAAATTACCTATACAAGAGAAAAGCTGGAAAATCTTTTTCTTTAAAAATCTAACCCTATGCAAAATACAAAATTGTAGAGCACACCTAAAATAGCTGACCCAAAATAATCTGATGATATGATCTGAATCCACACCCTTTTGGTTGTAAAACCTGAATGCTAATCACTTAACCATCATGGCTCACTGTCAACAAAGTTGCATGACTCTGTAGGTGACTTGCCTGAGAAACTGACCTATTACGCAAAACAATCATGGCATGATGCACAGATGGATAAATGTATGGCTGGCCAATGGTAACACTATTTGCCTCTACCACCTTTCTGGCCCTGCATAAATATGAACAAATTTACCTTGAAAAATTTTGAACTTTTCAAGGCATCTTTCATTTTGTCATGTCTCTGAATGACCTCAGGATATTTGCAGGTCAAGTACCACTGTAATGCAGAAATTACTTCATGAATGTACAGCTGTAACTGGGGGCATTCCTGGAAAAATTCTGTTGTGTCCTGCATCTCCACACAGTCACTCAGTTTCTTTACACCACATATCTCTAGAAACAGCTGCACCATCTCTTTATTGTCCCGACCTGTAACAAACTGGTAATTAATAAGGAATTTTCAGATATGAATTAAGTGTACCACAAAAGACACCTAATATACCCATCACATGACCTTTACCCAAATAATGACCTTGACCATAGCTAGGAATTTGACTATTGCATTATAAGGTGTGGATTTAGACAAAGTTTCATCTAATTTCAACTGCACTCCAGCAGCTTAACCAATTTTAAAAATGAACAGCATCAAGGATATAAAAATATACAGAACTTACTCATTTCATTTATTGATTTATAATTTCTAACTTGACTGTCACCAAGTGGTCCCTGACGTTGTCATCTTCTTCGCGTTTCAAATGAAATGGAAGTTTTCAATGTGAACTGTTATTTTCAGAATGTTGAATGAACCCTTTTCAGTAAAGGGGTGGATGCAAGGCCATCACATCCACAGAAGGTAAACATTTTCTCATCTTGAAGGTGATGTCTAATATCTCCAATGAAATTTTAAAAATAGGGAAAGTATTTACGAAAATATCCAGAGCTTATGGAACACTATAATCTGCATCATTCCAGCTGTGTGAACACATACTCACCTATGGAAATATGGAAGTGTTGAAGATCCTTTTTTGTAATGTTTGAAACATGAAGACGTTTACAATGTTAGGGACTGCTTCAAGGAGGTTGAGTTTGAAATTATAAATCAATAACTGAAATGAGTATGTTTTGTGCATCTTTTATATCCTTTATGCTCTTCACTTTTAAAATCAGTTGGGGGAAGTACAAACTGACAGGGGTTGTAGGTTGAAACTACAAATATCTTTAGCAGTTATACTGATGGCCTGGATAAGGAAACAGGATACTAAGTTATAACATCATTCCAAACTAATATAATCTTGACCTTGAGACAGGACTGAATATATGAGACACTTAAAAGTCGACATATATAACAAACTTAAATTTCATTAAAATACCTTCACTGGTTTAAAAGTTATACCTGCACATGGATAAAGGTCACAGATTGATGTTTACCACTGATGTACTACTGACCTTGAGCAGTGGGTGCAGTATGATGTTTAACACACACTGACTGTTCATGATATATAAGTAGCTAGAAGTTTCATTCCAGTATGAAAGGTGGTTCAGAATTTATACTCCAGACAAAGATAGAAGTCTGTGACATTTTTCCTTACTGTGATTGACCTTCTGATACGAGGCATGTCTATGGTATGTGGCACACCATTTATGTATGAGTTTTATTACAGTATTTAGTAATTCAAAAGTTGTACTCATAACAAATATACCAGTCACAGAAATACATTTACCTGCTGCACCTCTGACCTTGAGGCAGGGGGCACAGCTATAGTATGCAACATACCATGCAGTAATGGTGAGCCACATACTATAGTCATGCCTCCTATTACAGCAAGGGGAAATGTAACTGACTTGTATCTTTGTCTGGAGCATAATCGTTACAGATATTTAAACGAAACTTTCAGCAAGTATGTATTATGACTATCACATACCATAACCCTGCCCCCAGCCTCAAGGTCAAGGTAATGTAAGGGAAAATGTATTTATGTAACTTTAATCCCTGTCCAGAGCATAACAACGAACCACCAAAGATATTTCCCGAAACTTTTCCCCAGTACTGGTTCTTTGGTGGTACTTATGAGTATATCTTGGAAACCATATGTGATGACAATGATGTCATCTTTTGATGTTAACAACAGTGTTAATGTTAAGTAAGCAACACTAATTACAGTGAAACCTTTCAATAAACAGAAGTTCCTCAAAGGGACTGATGCTCTATTGTCTGATAAAATATTTCCAGGAATTTTTTTTATATAACTGCAGAGTGTTGAAACCATTTCTGACAGTCTTAAGTGATACAATTTTAAAATCAGCCACTGTGGCAGCCATATTGGATGAAAGAACAGCACCATTTTCATTTAGGAAATAGTAGATGCATTAAGACACTTTTGGAGATTTTTTTTCTTGTTTTCATCAGTTTTAAAGGCAATTTTAGCATATCACTGGTCATATCATGCCAAGGACATAGGACTCAAGTGCATTTCCAAGAACACATTGAAGCAGCTGACCTGGACTGGCCTGGGTAGGTATCAAACCCAGGATCCTTGGATTATGATTCCTACATTCCACTAACAAAGGTACTGTGAATCCAATTCGGGAGTATTACTGACAGCAAGATTTTGAACATGTTCATTATGACAGCCACACTGGATGACTGGAAGGCACCATGTTCATTTGGGACTAACTAGATATCATAAGAACTCTGTTGGTGAAAACCTTATGCTGTCAATTTGGGAGAAGTAGAAGTAGTAAGATTTTCAAGATGACCAGCATGGTGGCCTTATTGGATATCAGATAGACAGCATGTGCATTCAGGACCAACTAGACAGCATAAAAATGGATTTAAAAATGTCAAGCATTATTGAATTCTATAGATTTTATAACACGAAGCTGTACAAAAAGTAAGTTGTCAATTTATTTGTGACATACATATTCCACTCAATAATATATTTTAGACTGGTTTTACTTTTATTGTTCACATCTATCTAACCAGTGTGGCTTTTTTATATTTCCAAAGTGCAACTCTGACTCATTGATGACAAGTCACTCCTGCAGACAGATCTGACTTGCAAAATATATTGCAACTTACAAGAGAGTCAACGAGAAATTAGATTTTTGCAGCCCTAAAAAGGGAGGGGGAGAAGAGGTCAACTTATAGTTGACTTATAATCAAGTATATAAGGTAACTCAAGGAATTTCAGGAGGATGCATATTCAGTTTCCTAATTTAATGTGCACAGTTGTTTACTTTTAGAACTTTTTGGGGAAAAATGTGCATTACACACTGACAGCATTCTAAAAGATGTCTTCTTGCATCAGTGATGGGCAATTAAGGGACCTGGATAGCAACAGTCAAGTACTTCCTTTGAAAAATCAGTCTACAATCTCAAGATCATACTGGGCTCAGAGATGTGCAAAAATAAGTAATTGCTCATTCAAGGTTGTTGGTTTGCATGGGGTTATTTGGTTTCCTTCACCACAAACACATTTTAAAACTGCCTAGTCATCAATAGTTTTTGTATACGTTGTATGAATCAGCTCAATCAACCAAAAGCAAAGAGTGTTCAGATTAAGTTGTTACCAGTTAGCTACAAACCTGACTTTCCTTTCATTCTTCCATCCTTTACATGTTGTCTAGTAGTTTTCTCCTCTATCTGCAGGAAGTGTATGTTTTCCTTATCTTGGAACATTTTTTCCCATTCCAAATTGTCTGCAATCATTGGGGAGTCATCTGGGCAAACCCATTCTTTGCGCTTGGAGAACAAGACCTTCTGTTTCCTAAGATATTTTCCCATGTGTCCCTTTTTTGTCTCCAAAATCATTTTATCTGTATTTGGATCTATTTCAACAGGCAATTTGGACAATAACTCACCAATGACACCATAGATGTAGAAAATATCTGGCAAATTCTTAGCATCGTTTGCTGAATACAAACCTGTGATAAGAGTCAAAAGTTCAGCATATTCCATGGCCTGTGGTTGATGATCAACTTTCATTGCAATATTAAACAATTCCAGAATGTCTGGTTTATCAATGTAATATTGACTAACTGTTCTTTTTTTGCAAATTTCAGAGTGGAATTCCTCGAGAAGAGAGCGGTATTTGTCAAACAAACCTGTTGGATCATCCATCCAAATTTCTGACCTTGAAAGCATTCTTCCAGCAACAACATTTGATTGCACAGACCAGTACGCATTTCTGTTTGGAACAAAAATGACAGGATTGTCTCTAAAGAAATCCTGAACATCTTTACGGGATAATTCTTGATACAAATAACTGTAGACATTTTTCATGTGTTGTAGAGATGTGCAAAAAACTGTAGGTTCATCAAATGAGCTTCTGGCACTCCATTCAAGTAAGAAGTTTTTAACTGTTTCCTTATCAAGGGAATTCTTTAACTTCAAGAACTGAGAAAATGAACTTTTTTGAGACAATGTGGCTTCTACATAAAGAACATTCTGAGCAACTAATTTCTCAACAAGTGGTGACCTTATATATAGACAAAATGGCTGCATCATCGAAATCTCTGTAGACACCTGCACTTGACCATCAGGTTGTGGAATCAACTTGGTCCTTCTTGCAGGCAACCAGATTTGTGTCCTGAGAGCAATACTGATTGATGTTTCTGTCTCTTCCAGCCGTCTTCCTGTTGAGTCACAAACTTGAGTCACAGTGTAGCGTGAGTATTTGGTGTCCCATTCATGGTCAAGAAGTTCGCACAAGTCCCTCATTTGCTGCTGGTAGACTGGACCATCAGGAAATTTGTTGGCATGAATTAGGGCTGTCAACTCTTTACAGGTGTAGTCTTGTATTAGATATTCACTGGATTTTGGCCATACATCTTTCAACGGTGCCCAAGGTGAATCACTCTGCAATAACACAATACAGTACTACCTCATTATAATACTCTCTGTGGCAGCCACTGAGTATACTGCCTTATACAGAATCCTTTATACAGTAGTTCCCCTCTTGAACAGCCCCCCTGACCAGCGGCCACCCGCTCTTTACAGCCAGAATCCGACGGCACCAACGAATTTGTGTTCAAAAGTACCCCTCACGAAAGGCCACCCCACTAACGCAACCAGCAGCCAGCATATTAGTGCAAAAATATCAAATTTACCCCTCACAAGTGGCCGCATTTTATTTTGTAATATGTATCCAGAATCAATTTTATTTATAACGTGTGTTATGTTTGTATCCTAATGGCCTTAATACCAATGTACTATATAAAATTGTTTATTTTTTTTTAAATTGGTAAATTGTGTATCCTTTATAACAACATAATTATATGTATGACTGTCTCTATTTTATTTTATTATTTGACTGATTCAGGTTTCATTAGAGACTCGTGTATCTTTTAGATCCTGTCATATATATAGATATATATAGATATATATATATATATATAAAATTGTTATGATGATGCATATCATTTATGACGTTACGTAATGACGTAATTGTTATTTTAAAATATAAAGACGTCATCCGTTTCTTTCAAAACATTTTGTGCCTGAAGAAGCATGTATTAAATGCGAAACTAGTTGCACAGAATTATCAGCGTTTGTGTTGTTTTTTATCCCAATTCTGAAATTTTTCAACAACATAATGGCATCAAATTATGATCTGCCGAGAGAAACGACGTCTTTGAAATATCAAATACTAAAACTATCTGAGAAACAAATGAGAAGCAGCCTTCACAGGAGTTTCTTGAACAAATGTGTTGAGGAGGGGATCGTACCATCGGGTTTACGACTGAAACTGAAAATTTATATAGGAAGCGGAAATGATGAATTCCAAAATTCTATCGACAGTTTATTACATAAAGTCTCTCTGAACATAAGTGACAGATTAGCAGATGAACAACAAAAGAGATCACTAAACCTAGGAAAACAGATGGAAAATCTTAGGGATGAACTGAAGAAGAAACTCAATGGACAAAGCCTTTTCAATTTCAATCAGGAAGTATACCAGAAAACAGATTCAGCAAAAAATAATATACTTCTGAAGCAGAATGAAAAACTGAACAATTTACGAAAGAGCAAAGAAGAAAAAAGTGAACAAGTTGAAAAAACTGGAGAACAGCATATAATCCATAAACAACCAAAAAAGCAGCAGCAGAAAAGCAACAAATCATCACAACAACAGAGTAAGGAACGGCAAGAAAGGAAGTATTCAAAACCCAAAGAAACTACAGCAAGGAACATTAATACACATATAGTACCTCCCAAAACATCAGTAAACCAAAGAGTCAACATAAATAGGAATTTTGTAAATTCAAACAAGAATCAACATGACTCACCAGGGCACAACAAAGAAGACATACGCAGAAGCCGTAAAACAGGGGAAATCAGAAACAGTGACCATGAGAAAGACATTGACAAACCTGGTCAAGATTCTACAAGGACTAATTGAGACGATGTCAAAAGACAAAAGAACAGGAGGTTCCATAGATTCAAAAGTGGAAGAGAGTGGAAGAAAGAAAAAAAAGTGAAGAAAACAAATTAAGAGAGATAAAGAAACTGTGTTAAACCTCTCACGTAGAAGATTAACTGATAATGACTATATATTGTTAGGCAAAGGGCTAAAATTTTGTCCCAAACCGAAATATCACAATAAAATTAAATTAGCTGAAGAAAGTTTTAACTTTTCTAGACACATAAAATTAAAAGAATTTTTTTTATGATAAAGCATACAACAATTCAGAGGTTAAATTGGATTCTTTTTGTTCTAAGAAAATGTGTTATTTCAACACAATTAAATCATCTTTTACACTACCTAGTGGACATGATTCCTATTTAGATTTTTATATTGACGCAATTACAAAAGAGATATTACATGGGAATCATCAAAAGCGATATTACAGTAATAATTCGAAGGATGAAATTAAGTCTTTATATAATCTAATGAATGATGACAGTATAATGATTAAAAAGGCTCATAAATCAAACACTATTATTATTATGAATCAGGAAGATTATGTTAAAGAAGTTGAATGTCAATTAAATGAGGAAAAATACTACAAACATATTAACGAAGACCCATCAATAAAAATTAAATCGAAAATTTCAACTTGCATTAATGAGATCGCTAAAAATAATAATTCCATATATGAGGAATTTGATACTTTCCCTCTTAACATACGTACGTCTCAATTCTACATATTACCCAAAGCTCATGAAAATCCTGACCATAATTTACCTTTAAATTATCCAGGACGACCCATTATATTAGGTTGTAATTCATATACTGAAAACCTATCCAAATTTATTGATAGTGTTTTACAACCTTTAATGAAATCACTTCCGTCATACATTAAAGATACTACTGATTTCATTAAAAAGTTGAAGTCTATTCCACAGCTATCTGATAACTCAATCCTGGTATCATTAGACATAATATCACTAAATACCAACATTCCACATACAGATGGCATTGAAGCGTGTAAATATTTTCTTGATAACAATCCTAATAATAGCATGCTATCTAGTGAAGATATTTGTAAAATAATAAAATTTATCTTGGAAAATAATTATTTTCAACTCAATAATACAAATTACATCCAAGTAAGGGGTACAGCAATGGGTAGTCCTATGGCTCCTTCATACGCTTCTCTTTTCATGGGTAAATTAGAAAAAGATTTCCTTCAAAAAGAAAAGTTTAATCCATCTGTTTGGTTTAGATTTTTAGATGATATATTTATGATATGGAACCATTCAACTGAAGAACTGGAAAAATTCATTGATCGCCTAAATCATTTTCATCCGACAATTAAATTTACTTATACTGCATCTAGTACGCATGTTTCATTTTTAGATGTAAATGTAATTAAAAATATTGACAACACTATCTCTACAAATATTCATGTCAAGGAAACTAATATCCACCAGTATGTGGAATATTCCTCATGTCATCCCATGGCATGTAAAAACGTATACCATATAGCCAGGCCACAAGATACTGACGCATTATTTCAGATGACTGTCAATTACAACATTCATTGAATGATTTAAAAACATATTTCCAAAACAGAAATTATCCTAAACATATCATTGATTCTGCGCTGAACAAAGCCCGTAATCTTACTCAACATGAGGCTTTAAACACAGCAAATTATACAATAGAGAAAAATATAATTCCTTTTACAATACAATATAATCCTTCATTACCTAATATAGGCCTTATAATTAATAAATATTGGAGTCTCCTAAATTTATCAAATAAAAACAGCGTAAAATCACTTTACAACAATAAACCAATTCTTGCTTATAGAAGACCCAAGAATTTGCAAGATTTTCTAATTAGAACTAAACAAACAGAAAATAAAAAAAGACAATTCTCGTCATCTAAATGTAACAGACACCGGTGCTCTCAATGTGCAAACATAAGAGAAAGTGCTTCTTTCAGTAGCGCTAATACTAAAGAGGTATTTTCTCTACGTTATAACACTAACTGCATATCAACTGATGTGATTTATTTGATAACCTGTAAAAAATGTAATATGCAATATGTTGGACAAACACTTCAACAAGTTTCTAAGAGAATGAATAATCATCGCTTTCATATAAAAAAATTATAGAGATCCTCAGTTTTCCTCTAATATTTCAACACATTTTAATACCAATAATCACTCTCTACTCGATTTTTCTTTCATGCCAATAGATATTGTGCATGGAGACATGAATAGGCTCATAAAAGAAACTTACTGGATTCATAAATTAGATACATTGTATCCTAATGGCCTTAATACCAATGCACTATATAAAACTGTATATTTTTTTTTTAAATTGGTAAATTGTATATCCTTTATAACAACATAATTATATGTATGACAGTTTGTCTCTATTTTATTTTATTATTTTACTAACGTGTGTTAAGTAATCCGATTTCTGTTTCCCGATGTCAGGTTTTCATTCCTGAAAGAAGTGTTGACTAAAGTACATGTACCACTAAGGTTAATATTATATCATTTACGCCTCACAAGAAGCCACATTTATTCCATAAAGCCGAGAAAGACTCAAATTTTAATCCATACAAAAAGGTAAGTACACATAATCCGATTCGCCTTACTGCTGTGTTATCATGAGATGTCTAGTTTAATCACTCTGATAATTGTTAAGATTACAATTATTGAACAGTAGTAACAGCTGAGAAGTGGCGGTATTGATGTACAATACACAAGTCAGCGAGAAAATGGTTTGACAGCCTTTATGGCTTCCCTTAGTAAGATGTTGAGCTTGTTCATTTTCATAATTAGTGGCTATTACTACTGACAATAATTGTCAAGATTACAAATCCTAACGGCCGCAAGGTGCTATTGTTCAGATCAAATCTGCGTACATCTCAAAGCTGTTTTGGCTTCTCTCCCATAGTGTAAAGAAATTGTAAACACAAATAGGGTACCAGACTGCAACTAATGAATCACCTGACAAGATCGCTGCCTTTAAAAAAAACACATGGCATTTTGTTTAAATGCAGAAAAATTGTTTTATCAGTCTTGTAGTTGGCAACACTGATGATCACAACCGGACGTAATTGTCAAGATCATAACAGGGTCAGCATAGTCTAAAAATAGATTTTTGCAGACACACACAGAGAGAAATTAGCCTTGAACATTACAGGGTACCAGACAAAGACCGAAAAATCAAGTGACAACAGATTCCTTTATGAAGAAGTCATTTCGTCCGCTCTGCAAAAGTTTTGTCTGCATAATTAAATCGCATACAGTTAGCAACATCCAAATAAATCATTACAAAACATTAACATGTCATCATGTAAATGAAGACGATTATTTTAGAAAAAAGTCGGTTATTCTACTCGACATCGGGTGAAGTGGGGAGGGGGAACTTGCCGAATGATTTTAGGTAGAAAAGACTCGAAAAAAACAATTTTATGTTGAAAAGACTCGAATAAACAACATCGTAACCGATAAGGAGGTTATTCAGCAGCAGTGGGAAAATGGAGCAAATGGAAAGAGACTTATGTATGTACCAAGATTTAAATGATGTTTTTGAATGGTTTTGCAATGTGCATTACAACAACACCCGCTCACACATCACGCTTACGCAAGAATAAGAACTATTAATGCATATTCAGTTGAAATAAGTCTATTATTATAACAAGAAGAACCTTTTAATAACTAATGTTACTTTTAAATGAAGATATTAAATGCTTTGAAGAATGTAGCTTTCTTACTGCGTACATTACATATACTTCTCTCAAAAAATTTATTCCCCCCTGGAAAGGCCACCTGTCTTATAAGGCCACTTTCCCGGTGCAGAAGGGGTGGCCGAATAAGAGGGGGACTACTGTAATGAAAACTACAATAAAAACATAATTTTATCACCACTTAATGAAATGGGATCCATGACCACACTTGCCTTATAGCAGAAGCTGTGTTATAATGAAGGGCCCTGTAGTGAGGGAGTACTGTATTGCATTTTACTGCTCATATTAATTTTCTTCAAGCAATTTGAATCAAAGAATGATTCCATATAATCATGAATTAATAGCCAAAGACCTCTATATCGAACAACCTTTTTCTTTTAAAACAAGAAAACAAAATTTTTTTCTAGTGGTACTTTTTTAATATCTGACACTAAAGATGCAATATGGAAGAAGACCTGTAATGATGGGTATAAATTTTGTTCTAAAAAAATCTCTGAAATTGATTTTTTTTATACATGCAAATTATATAATCATCACCAGCAATAAACTTACAAATAATTATTCTTTTTGCAGTAACTGAACAAGTGTTAATTAATGTAAATATTTTTGTTATATTTCAGCTGAAAAAAGTATAACAAAAGTTGTATCATTATTTTCAACATCTGCTTATTTTGATGTATCAATACTTAGATGTAAGAATCAGCATTAACAATTAGTATGGACTGCAACAATGAAAATCCTGGGTTTCAGCCCCACCTCCCCTCACCCCCAATCAGTGTTTTGTGCCCTTTAGCACAACACTTTATCACTGATGTTATTTTACCACATGAATCAAAGCCCTGAAAGGTGAAAAAGTTTTCTCCAACAGTATCCATAGTCTTGTATTAATACTCTAAATCTTGTTTATTTCAGGATTGTGAGAAACGATGTGTGGAAGATCTGGGAAATAAATATTTTATGACTTTTCCATTATGGATTATGTAGGATAAATCAGTGGAGCTGTAGGTATACATACTGAATCAATCATTTCTTCAAATGATACAATACCAGTTTCTGACTGGTTTATTACAGTGATAGTGTCAAGGATAGTTATAATCCATTCAAGTATCTGTTAGGGGCAGTTTGGAAAGCTGTGATTAACTCAATAGGAACACCCTGTGGCTTTTCAAGGAGGAAATCACCAGAAAGCAGTGGACAGCTCATGCTAAGTACACATGGTACAATAGTACTGTATTAAAAACATGAGAATTTTATAAATTTACTTGGACAAGGTAAATAAAAGAAGCTGTCTAACAAACTCTAACTTAAAATGATACAATTTTGAATGCTATGGCATAAGTGGAATCACATGAATTGAGGAGTGGACATGTGAATCTTAAGATGAAAAGTGACATCATACAAAGTCATTTAGTAAAATATGTACATAATTATGCAATGGCTGCTAATGCATGACTTTCAGTGTGTTTTCTGACCTCTGAAAGACAGGCCTGTGTGTGTGTTTTGACTGACTTACTACTTGTGAACAGCTTTACTATCCTAGGCTTGGAAAGAAACCAGAAAATATACAGCAATTGCCCATGAATACTTATTTCCCACACTTGAAAATACCATAGGCTTCTATAGGAACTGTTGATTTTTGAAATACTAAATATCATTTTACATAAATATATATTTCATACATCTTTTTTGATCTATCATGTAAAAAAATGTAAACTACCCGTAAATCTGGAAATTTTGAAAACTGAACTAAATTTAGGCACTTACTGTTAGGTAAGGTGGAAATGAAAGTTAGAGCTAGGTAGAACAACATGATTTGTAAGGGTGAGTGGAAAGTAGATACTTATATACAGACCAGAGTATCTGCATCCAGGTGCACTTCTTCCTTTTTGACATCCAGGAAGTCTGTCACTCCAAGTTTGATGAAAAAATCACGCCACCGCTGTAAATCGAGCTGATTATTGCTGTTCATGAGATAACACCCATCTATCAATATCCAGTCATAACCTGTACACAAAGACAGAAATTTTATTACATTTTTATCTCCAACTTCAACCTGCGATTATTAGGATAGTCTATCTGTCAGTCTGTTCATCTGTCCATAACCCCAAAAAAGTCTAATAAACCACCTGTCTTTATGGTACTCATCAGATCTGCAAGAGGGGTAAAATATTAAGGTCTTTTCCCTGGGGTCCATGGGAGGGTGGTGGTCAAAGGTCAAATGTGCAGAAATATCAATTACAGTGAAATATTTTAATATTTCTTGACAAAACTCTGTACATTCAGTCACAGAAGGATGACATAATATAATACAATACAACAAGCACATAGTGCACCCCCTTGTGACACTGCCCATGTTATCACCTGACCTTTGAACTTGGGACCTCACTATGAACATAACGCATTTTGTGTAGTTGTCATGTATATCTGGGTCTTATCTGGAGACATAACGGGAAGAGATTCAAGCAAATATTTTATGTAGTTCCAGAGTTAGAGTCTGGCAGAATCATGTTAACAAGCCTTGCAGACCTGCCAAGCCTATCAAGACCTTCTCAGTAAGGCAGTTGATGTTTTTTTCTCTATGTTAGACCAGTTTTCAGTAAGACATAACAAAATATCATGTACAGCTATTGTAAAGTTGGAAAACATACGTTTAAAAAGTTCAGAAGCTATATTACAGACTGAAGCATTGATGGTAAACATTATGTACAACTAATGTTAGTAAAGTACACTCAGACATTAATTACCTCCAGTACAGTTTCACAAACTGCAGTTCCAAACCCTGTGAAGCTCAGATTCTTCCCCCCACCCCATTCACATGATGGCGATCTCCCACCACAAGACATGCTCAACTTGTGTCCAATAAATGCAATTCTTGCCCTTCAGGCTTTCCCCCAACCAAGAATGTGAATATTTGTTTCAACCTGAACATGTATTGCTTGTTGTACTCCATTCTGTAAGCAAGTTTGATGAAGCAAAGGAGTCTGAGGTATTCCAATAAAGTTAGTCTGGTTCCCTGACCAACTCCCCTAAATCTAATATGAAACTCGGGTCCAAATTAAACATGGACAAGCCAGTATCTGGATTTTACCACAACAATCATATTTCCTTAATTTCTGCTTTTATTACACAAGTCCATATTTTATGGCCATTTCGTTAGGACTTACGGCCAAATCATCTGACCTTGCTGTGACTTCAAGGTAGCTGTGTGATTGTGGTATGTGATACATCATACTTTCATAATGTATATATAGGTATAGCACTATGAAAATTCTTCTGTGTATTGAAATAGCCATCAGAAGAATGATAACACTGACCAACCATAACTATCACAAACGTAAAATTAGCATAATTTCATCTCAAGAAGCATTATGTTATCTTACAGTTGGAATCTTCTATCCTTCATGAGATGGAAACCTCTCTGTATTATTCAGCTGTGTGTTTGCATGTGTGCAAATAACAAAACCACAATTTCAATGCCAGAAACATTGACCTTAGACCTATTGGCCACCAAAATTGATTAGAAGCTGTTACTGTCAAAGTGTAGTATACCGATGAAGTCTGATAAAACTGTCTCCATGTACTAAGTTGCGTTATTATGCAGAACCAAAAATGAAAATTCACATCCAGTGATTTTCACTATGATTTGTTGATCAAAGACTCAATAGATAATTGCTCTTTCTGAAATGTATTGCAACAATGGGTATTATGTATGTGAAACTTGAGGAAAGTGGACTTCTCATGTGGAAGCCAAAATGACACATTCAGCTCCAGTGACCTTGCCATTTGACTTCTTGGCGTAAGAGTGAATAGGAAGGTTGCTGCCCAATTAATTATAGACTCTCTATATAGTTTGAAAACAATAGGCAAAAAACTTGACTTTATCAAGCAGAAAGGAAAATAACATTTCAGTTTCAGTGATATTACTCTTGGATCTAACAGCCTCCCAAATCAATAGTCTTATGTCTCTGTTCATGGGTAAGGTGCACACAATGTCTGAGAATCAAAAGACCAAAACAAACTTAAGTTACGTCGCAAATACTGCTTCATGCACAGATAGAAAAAAAATGCAGGGTATATAGGGGGAGTGGGGTAAAAGGTTTCAGACAAGACAACTGGTCAATTAATTACCTCTTTTCTTGCCATGACCTTGACAATGAAGTAGGATGCATGACAGTATGCGACACTATAATTAGTTGTGATATTTTATTATATGTCATTTCATGAAAATATCTTTTATGGTTCAAAAGTTGCACCTCAGACAAGGAAACAGCTCACACATTACATTTTCCTTTGATGTTACATTGACCTTAAGTACATAAAGTACACAACAGTCTTGATATTTCTCTGGGTAGAGTTCTACTGGAATCTGTATAAGGCAAAGTTATCGGCTGCAAAAGTAAATGTGGATGGATGGATGAATAACACCATAACAAAATATGTCCCACTTAAGATAGGCAAATAAGATATATGAGAATCTTCCATTGCAATCTATGAAAGTAGCTCTGATTTCATCTGAAAAGATATTTAGTGATGTGTGCCTGAATTTTACCTTGTAAAAACTTACAAGAATAATCCTGATATGAAGTGGTGAAAGAAAAGAACAAGGGGCCCAAGTGAACCTGACATCACTCACCTGGCTAACATAAATTAATAGTTGACCATTCACTAAGCAGACTTCTGTTGTAAGAACATAACATTACCCTAAAAAAACTATCATCCAACCTTAATATCATGTTGATTTTACCTATTTTACTATCGTCAGAAGAAAAAAGAGTTGCAAAGAAAAAGTTGTAAGTAACATGCATAGTTCAAATTCACATTCAAACTCATCAAAAAGCTTGATGATATAAACATAGTTACCAAGTGACCAACTCCACTGAACTAATATGAAAACCTGAATCTGGACTAAACCCATATATGCCAATGTTTGGATTCTACTTCTATGGTTGTATCTTCAGATTATTTTCTACTGTTCCATAAGTCCATAATTTAAAAGTCATTTCAGTAAGCTATGTTAAAATGTCTCCCACCTTGTAATGATGTACAAAACATTATAACAGTAAGAGATCCATACAAGATATTCAAACAAGAATGTGTCACAATAGTGAATTAAATCACAACAGAAAGGTATTTAATGATGTTAAATCACTTTATAATTGGTTCTCATTAGCAAAGAATTAAATGTATGTGAACTAATTGAAGTAGGAGTGATAAAACAAAAGAAATTTGAGGGGCAGTGCTATGCTGAGGGGCCTGACAAAGAGGGATCAGTGTACATACTTGATGGGCCTGAAAAGACAAATTACATACCCAACTGACATTTGCCCCTGGGTCAGTCCTTACCCTCACTGAACTACCCATGGGGTTCAAACTTTGGGGCCGGGGTAAAAAGCAGGGAAGTGTGTGGATATGTGTTTTGCAAACACAGAATTCTATTTGAAATAGGAATGCTTAAGATAGAACTTGAAAATAAGATGACATTCAGCAAGCAAAATGATAAATATAAATCATAAATATCAATTTAAAATAAACTCATTATTCATAATATCAAGAATTATTTCAATTATTTTATTAATTATTTATACTGAAATTACAGGAAGCATAACAACAAAGACATTCATTTCTCTGTGCATCATCTAGAATACCAAAATTATTTTAAAGAATAACATCCTGAACAAATGCAAACATCATAAATATTTCAAATGCTATTTTCTCAATATATGAAATGAGCTATAGTGGCACAGTGGTTAAGGCACTGACTTTTGACCACAGGGGTATGAGTTTGACTCCCATCACGAGATAAACCCAGATTGGCTACTGTGGTGTGTTATTGGGTAAATCACTTTCGTAGTCTCTGTTGGAAATAAGCCCCAACAAAACAAAAAATATTTTTATGCTCAGATTTTTACAGATTGAAATTTTATAAATTTGTGTAGCATACCTTTAAAAGTCATTGACAAGTTAACCTTGTTACCATACTTGGGAGTGAAATGGATGGAGTGTTCCACTGGATTTAAGACTCCTTGATTTGTGACAAGCTGAGCCACTTCTTTCAATTCCCCAAGGTTGCAGAGGCTTGGATTCAAATCTGTCTGCTCTTTGATGTAAATGATATATACAATCAGAGTGTCTCGTGACTTCTCCTGCAAAAGGAACTTGCAACACTAAGATTTTCTAAGGATATGAAGTGAACATTTGATATTGTATAACTACATTATGGATTTAATCTTCAATGGCCTGAGATTTTCTAAACCAAAATGTTATTTAACTGAGGAGTTGTAAGTCCCATTTCATGACAATATTGATCCTTTGATAGGAAGATAACATTTTTTGTAATTTCAGATACCATCTTGAAAATGGGACTTGCCTTTTTTCAGCCACTACTTGTAAATAGCAGCAGTGGATGAAACCATCTGATGACAATAGATCTTCAAAATAAAAACAGCAAGGTAAGGATCAGAAACCAGACTAATGCAGGGATTAAAAAAAACTACATCAACACTGGATACATGTACACCTGCGGAAGGAGGTGCAATGATCAGGAATGGGTGAATATTTTGTAATAATGAAAGGATATTTAAATACAATTTTGATACTGGTAATTTGCAAGCACTTCTCACTTTATGGATAAACATAGAGATTTATGACCAACAAAACTATGGCAAACCTGGACAAAACTTGCCTTCTTAATGCATCCCACTCCCATTTAATGCATCACAATAACAAACGGCAGGATCTTTTTCCATCCAGATTTATTAGATAGTATGTACATAGCATGCAAAAAATTTTAGCATGAGCTAAATGCAAAAACTTTACCTAAGCCAATCAAATATAAACTTTTGTGCAGTGACCTTTTTGTACAGGTGTGATACTAAAAGAGATGTATTCAATCAAGCATAAACAGTTAAAACACAAAAATGAAACCAAGTAATGCATGAAATATGGGTCCCACATTGACCCACCTTGGTGATGATGGTGTAGCACACTCATCAAGATACTTCCCTCACCAAGCTTCATGGTTTTTGGTATAAGGATATGTATACAGGGTGGAGAAACCTATTGGTCACAAGTCTGATGCAAAATTTAAATGAAATAAGTCAAATGAAAAATGGAATTCACTGTGATTTTCTTTTGCTTTAATGGTGTGGTACTAACTGACATGCACAAAATTATCTAATCTGATGATTCTAGTATGAATTGCAGGTTCAATGCACTGTGCACATTTAAGGATATGTCCCACCCCATCAGGTGTTTTTTTTAAATAGATTAATCCAGGTTCTCCAGTTATCTCCACCTTTTGCCAAAACTTCAACCATTGCAATTCCAACTTTGAGTAATGTAAAACAAAACAAATCTGAAACAAGACAAAGTCTCTGTAGAATGCACTATGTCACATACAACCTGTGTTGTGATTTTTTCTCCACATCAACCTGGCAAAAACTTTAATACAAATCCAAAAATAGAATCTTAATATTGATGTGACCAGGAAAGAGATAATTATGTCTTTTCACTTGCTTGAAAGGACAACACAAATACCTTCCATTCCTGAGATTTCAGGACAGGCAGAATATGATGGTTGATGACTTCATCTGGAGAGATCTCCTTGACCCCAAGTCTCTGCAAAAGTTTTCTGACCTGGGAATTGATCTCATTATCTGTTGTCTTCATCAGACCTGCATGGATGTTTTTCAAGTCTTGCTGCAGAATCTGCTGATAGTCTGAAACGAGGGAGAAGTTCTCAGAATGATTTTTGTACTGGAACTAGTAGCTTTAATATTAAATACTTGAGGGATTTTAAGGATTCAGTGCCCTTATGCTGCAACATGAAAAGTGCTCCCCAACAAATTCTACCTTGAGGAACAATTCAACAAGCAGCTGGCTGTTTAAGGGGCTTAAATACACTTTCCCCTTGATAACATGCACACATGTCCCAAAATATAGACAGCATAAGCAAGGGCACAAGTTGCTGAGGTACCACTGAAAAATTAGGAAAGGGCTGGATATCAACATGAGTGGAGGGGGGGTAAATGGTTACTTACTCATTTTATAATTGTCAATAAACAGTCTTTTTCTAATGAACTTGCTCACTTCTCTGTAGAAATTACCTTCATTTTAAGCATAACCAATCTGTGGAAGCTCAGTGAAAATATTGTGCATTACATTACTGCCTTTTGCATGTAAATGTGGATACATTCTAGGGTTATTGTTGACTTGGAACAAAACTAGATTATTTTTTCACAAAGCTGCGATATCAAGAAAAACAAGAATTGAAACTCAAATGTTTATTGTTTTATTAGTAAAATATTTATGCTGTGATTTCATTTAAAAAATATGGTTCATCCTTCAGCAAAACTCTGAGTAATAAGTCAGGAATTTTAAACTCACTAAAAACATCAGATATGCTTCTCCATGATGAACCCTATCTATCAAACCAAGCTTTCCATGCACTGTGTATGCCTTTTGCTTAGTTTCCTTGGTAACCTTCATCACATTAGCAAATGATTAAGACGAACCATTGATTAATGTTGGACAAGATAATGATATTACTTTCATAACAATATTTCAAAAAGTAATCAGTTGGTTATGTGAAATCAGCAGACTTAACACATGAATGTGACCACTAACTCCTATGTAAGTAGGATTGGTATGTGTTTTAAGTTTTTTGAAACTCCTTTACTTTTAGCTGATCCTAGAGATGTAATTAACATGACAATACAAAGCAGGTTTACTTTTAATTGATTGTGTGTGTGATTTGGATTTTAAACATAGCTTTAACAATTTTCCAATCATATCGCTATGATGTCTGCATTGTGGCAGTTTATAGTAATGTCTAGCACTGGGGCATAATGCCCCAGACATGTAGCATCATGTCCCACCCAGTCACATTATCCTGACACCAGGCTGACCATTCCTAACACTAACCTCTTAATGCTGAGCACCTAACGAGGCAGCTGCTAGTACCATTTTTACAAGTCTCTGGTATGACTTGGCCAGGGTTCAAACCCATGACCTTCCACATCCAAGGTGGATGCTCTAACCACTTAGGCCACCAGAGTGGTCTTAACTGATTGTAACAATGCAACAAACACTTCTGCAAGTTGCAGATCATAACACTGTTGGAACGAATTAGGTTCTAATGGAAACACTCCCAGCATCACTTTGCTCGTTGATTAACATTTTCATCTTTGCATACACATTGCATAACACATTTATGATCATTACAATGAAAATGAATTAAAAGACAAAACTGAAACAAGAATTTCACTAGACAAGTCTTATTTAATTGGTATTTATTTCTTAAAGTGTTGCAACCAGGAGGCATTTATCACCAATTTTTAAAAAATCAGACCTCCACTTGCTTCCATGTCATTAGCGGGTTTGTTAGTTATCTGGGCATGCTAAAATGAGGAGTGGTATGCTTCCATGTCATAAGCGGGTTTGCAAGTTATCTGGGCATGCTAAATTGAGGAGTGGTATGTAAGTGAATTACAACATTAATGTCTTTATGGAACAAAAATGCCCCAATAACTTAAAAACTTAAAAGACTCAACAAATGGCAAGACAACATTCATGATGGCCAATAAAAATGACAACTGGGAACTAGAATCTGTAAGAATCTAATGTTTAATCTGTTTTTATGCTTATTTCATTTTCCTTGCAATATTAATTAAGAAAGAAACCTAGATCATAGTCATACCTTTTTTAAAATAAGTGTGACTATTATTCATAACAAGTTGCATGACTTCTTTCTAACAGAAAAAGTTTAAAAGGTTGTCTTTTTCTTGCAATATAGCAATATTTGAGAGAATACTGGCATCATATACATGAACATAAATGACCTCATGCCAGGACAAATCTGGTTGAATTCTGTACAGTGGTGTTTGAGAAGTCGCTTAAAGTTTTGTTTTCTATTAGTAACCATATTTCAAGGTGGATCAGCAACATTTCTACAAATCTGAAAGGTCTTCATGCCAGACTGCCTTCTATTAGATTTTACCATGGTTTTTGAGAAGTTTTAAATTTTCATTAAATTTGTAAAGAAGTTCAATACATTTAACAGCTCAACATCATTTGTATAAATTTGAAAGACCTTTATGCTCAGTTGTTTCCTGATGCACAACTATACCATAAGCTAACTTGGCCTTATGTGCAGGTGAGCGACCATATATATTTGCCTATAAGTCGTGTCCAACTGTAAACAACACAGACCTTTATCTGCTGTTACATAACCTGCAGGTTAGGATCTATCTTGTTTGTTCTGTTGTTTTTTTAAAGTAAAATATGTTTCTTCAATAATACTTACCCAATCATAATACCTTAGGTAAACTACTACTACCTCACAAATCCAGCCCTCCCAGGCTAAAACTTTTTAGCTAAAAAGCTAAAAGTTATTTGCCCATCTAGATGGCAATTAGAGTGATCTCACCTTGATACAAGGATTGGTGCCAAATCCCATGAATTCTTCAGTTATTACTGGAGCAGAAGGCACACTCTATATGGACGTAACTGTAGGGAGACTGGGTGGACTTATATGTATTATGATCAAATAAGTTTATTGAAGGAACATATTTTACTATAACAAATTGGTTTCTTCTTCAAATACATTAGCGGATGATAATACCTTAGGAGAATAGGTAAGAGGTGGAGAGAAATATATCCCCTTACCCTGGAGAGACTATCTGTGGTCTTTAAGGTATATGAGACAGCATCTAAATAACCTGACTGGAGAAGGTGGCTATTTGAAGTATTGATAACATCAGTAGTATGCTGTTTTCTTGTGCACACCATTGTGTGAAGATTTTCCATTTGCCTTCATACACCTTTGAAGTGGTGGGCCATCACACTTGAGTGATTTCTCTACCACTGGTTGTGAGAACTGTTTGTTCCTGAGAACTTGTTCTGCACATTCAGCTACTGTGTTGGGATGAAACACCTACCATTGTCACAGTGGTTGATGAATCAGATGAAGGATTATCTCGATTTTCCTGGAGGTTTCTGTTGCAAGACGAGGTCGTTGATTGAAGATCTTTCTCCTATTTCAGGGAAACAATCAGGATGAGGCAACACTCCGATTCTCTTGCTTTCTGTATAACCTTCAGAATCTGAGCTACTGGAGGGTCAGTGTATACATCCAGGCCATCCCAATCTACTAAAAGAACACTGACTGTCCAGACCTTCAGATCTGGGACTGGAGACACAAATGTTGGAAGTTGACTTCCCACCTTGTCATGAATATGTCCACCATTGGTCAAGCCCATCATTCACATATCTGAGTGAAAACCAAAGGATGAAGCAACCATTCTGTTTGTATCAGTTGTTTTTTCCATGACAATGAGTCCGCTAATACATTTAGCTAGTCTGGAATAGATGAGCATGGACGTCAATTTGTTGTGGAAGATACTACTTTAGAAAATCCTAAACAAGAATGCAAATGTCTAGGGATCTTGGTTCCACCTTGCCATTAGAGATAAGTCACCACAGTGGAGTTTTCTAACAGAATGAGAACTCCTTTCCCATGCAGATTCTCTTGCCATCAATGAAAAGCTGTCAAAATGGCATTCACCTCAAGAATGTTGAGAGGTAAATGATGATACTGAGGGGGCCACATTCCTATGACTTCCTGGAATTATGGAAGGAGACGTACCACCCAGTCCTCGGTGCTTGCATCTATACAGATTGTGATTTCTAGAGTATGTACTTGCTGAGGTATCCCCGATGTCAGCCATGTGAGGTTTCCTCCATCATCTCATATTGTACAGATTGTGAGAAGTTGGTCCAATAGGTAAAGTCTCAGCCTCCATTTGGACAACAAAATCATCTGTAACGGGTACATAAAAAGTCAACCTAAGACTAAGACATCCACTGCTGCACCGAGCAAACCCAGCAGGTAACCTGGGAGGACTGGATTTGTGAGTTTTGTAGTTCTCCTAAGGTATTATGATCAGGTAACATATCTAAGGAAGAACCAGATCTCCCAGATGCAACAGCAGATCTGGGTCTGTGCAGTTTGCAGTTGAATTAAACTGTAAGTAGACAGGGCACTTAATACTCACTAAATGTGTAACTCACTACAGTAAGAACACTTAATCTATTTTCTCAAACAGATTATTATTATAAGATGAATTCACACTATTTTTATGAATAAATTGTTTGTTACATTTTAACATATTCCCAAACTTATGATATTTTATACTGTTAACCTCAATGACAAGGATTTAACAGCAGCTATCCATATCTATTGTAAAATGAGGAATTTTCTCTCTCAAAGTTTTACCAATTCCAAATTAAAAATTAGCATGTAATTTGCTTCAGATGAAAGGAGTTCACTGAGATAATAAGGCAAACTGTCATTTCTTCTATAATGCTTGGTTGCAAAGTATTTAAAAAAATCAAAATAATAAATACTTCTTGAAGTACAATTTGAGTAAATTTTCAATAATAAAGTTGAAGCTGAAGACTACATACCATTTCTAACATTTCCTTTTGATCTAGCACCTTCCACAGGAAAGAAAACTGTTCTCTCAGTGAGGGCAATCAAGCTTCCATCAGACAGTGGGATCATTTTCATTTCTTGTAGAAGCTTGATGTTCTCCTCATTGCTCTCATTGTACTGAAACTCATCCATGCTGCGATAGATGCAGGCAAGCCAGTAGGAAATATTCAAAACATCTTTATCTCCTGAAATATTTTACACTTTATACTGTAATTATTTATATAGATATTTAAAAATTGTATGAATATATATATTTGTATTAATAGAATTATTATTGTACTTTGTAGCTTTGGTATCAATTAAATCAACATTCAGAGTGTAGAGGCAGCCAAAAGTATCTGTTTATCAAGATATATTTTCCCTAAGTTATATCTATCAATCCAGTGGCTGACCATGTTATCAAAGTTTCTTCTTAATGTATGTATTCTTAATTCTCTCTTTTACTGATGTCAAAGTGGGCAACAAAATTTTTTTTCAGCATAATTACTGTACACCAGCTATATCAAATATTGGTGATGTTTTAAATAACACTCTATTGAACTGCATGATAGTATAAAAAAACAATATTAATAGTTTGAAAAATTTCTGCACTAATTTAAAGAAAACATTTTAAAATAAAGTCTTTCTTTTAGAATAGTAGAAGCATGGCAAATTCAAACTTATCAAATACAGGCCTAAAAGTACAAAGAAGTATTATTGGCCTGACCTTGCTTTACATGATTCCATCCAACTTACCACAAGTTCCCTCAATGTTTTGTATCATGGTTTTCCCAATCTGAATCAAATGCTCAGTTGTCAGCATCTCAATGCCTAGACACTGTGTCAAGGTTGGATTCAACATGGCTGCCACATCACTATGGAGGTAGTACAGGTTGAGATGTTTCTGCAGCAGTTCTGGGGTGATCACTCTGTGTACAAGTGGATCTCTCACCTTCACAGTCTGTGATGGAATCTTCCACATAATAACTCCTGTTTTAAAGTACAAATATATTAGATAATGATCCATGGGCTATTAATGCTAGACTTGGCTTGTAATTAAAATCTAATAACAGTTTATTTACTCTTTGCAGGAATCTGCTGTACCACTGGTGATGGCCTTGTGGGTGTACACAGATATGTTGAAGTTGTAAAAAAAAACTTTACTGCCTGAGTTACTACAAAATTAATGTGAAGATAAATTTTGTACTTAATTTTTATGATACTAGTTTATAACTAAACAATTCAATACAAAAGTTAAATGAATTTCTATATGTCAAGTGCTGCAATTCTTTTTTTTAGAACTATAATTTCAACTTTTCTTAAATTAGAAACTATTGCACCAAATTATTCACAAATCTGCACTCCACCTCTGTTATCAGGCTCAGTAGGAACGCATGGCTTTCCTTTTAGCTTTTTCAAGATCTCAGTCGCCACAGGTTTGAAGAAATCCAAAATTTCATCTTCCATGGGTACAAACTGCAAGAATGCTGACAGTGCCTCAATTGGATTGAAGCCTGGATGAGACTGGTGAGAAAAAGACAAATGAGTGAACAAAAAGGGCTCCATGGATTACTGTTTTTCTCCCATTTCTAAATGTGAGATACACTTTGCCTGTGTAAGAAAGCCACATGGGATACACCTATTCCACATAAGTGCAAGCACTGACAACATATATATCATTAATTTTATGACATCTGTCTGCAGTGCTTCTTATGTTTTAGTATTGAGAAAAAAATTTGCTGGCCTATTGTTTACAACAAATTATTTTTGTTTTTTTAATAAGGTAAAACAAATGAAACAAAATACTCTGCATTTATAAAACTCCATTCACCATACTGATATGCTGACTTTCTTTTTTCCAATACTATTTCCTAGTGAGAAATGAGAGAAAAATAATCCATACAATAATGTGGAATAGGGATTTATAAGAATCCTTATCAATATGAATGGAGATTTTCCATGCAGAATGCCAATGTGGAAAATCACTATCCTAGGTCACATGTGACCCGTATCCTGACTTTGGGACCATTTGGACCTTCTACTGCAAGCACAGTGCACACAAAGTAGCAAAGTCTACCCGATTTCCAACATCACTTGAGCATTTTTCACAAAAATTACAATCAAGATAAACACAAATTGCAAAATATTTATGTACTAAAATGAGCAGCAGCTGAAGTGTCCCACAAACTCACTGAGACATTTATATTTTGTAAATCTCCTTTTAATGGTTATACATCCTGCTGCTCTGTGTCAGGATTTTCTTGTGGTTGTAAAAAATGTATACATTACAAGTCCAGCTACATGTACAGCTTCCAGTCAACAAGGCAATTGTTGTAGTTGTTATTTTCAAAAAATACATGTTCTTGTTATGAATGGTAAATCAATTCAAGATCAAAACTGAATCAAGGACTTTAGTTTTAGATGTATTCACATATGTACAATCATTGTGCAAGCTATCTGCAGTACACAATCAGGATGCTGTGTATTGTCATTAACTTCGCTATCTCAACCAGTTCTTTGAAAGCTAAAATTATTTAAACAATATTTAACGTTTACACTAAATTTTCAGTGTAAGCTTAAATTTTTATGCTCCATCTTAAGTAAGGCCAAAACAAAAAATATGAGTGCTTCCAGTAACCCAGCCTAACCTGTTTTAATGGACCTTACAAAGGGGAATAAATAAATTGATACACACCATTTTGTCACCCATGAACCATTAACATTTTTGCAAAGAAGACAATGATACTGGATTTCAGTTTTGGTTGTTGAAATTGATTGGAGAACAATACTAAAATACTTAAGTTGTTGTTCAATTGCATTTCTGGGCAAGAATTAGAAGCAATTGAGACTGATCATTCACTTTTGGGAAAGGGATGTCCGTCCACCAAACAACTTGAAAAAATTTTCATGTTTGGATTTGTCGGAAAAAAGGAGTCAATTTTTGGTTATATTAGTTGAAAAAAATATCCTATCAAGAGTTAAAAGAAAAAATATCTCAGCCACCACCCAAACAATAAATGACCAGTTCCTAACCAGTATGTACACATTCTTAGTTTCACAGACAGCATGTATGTCATATCAGTAATAAATAGCTACTGTTTTATTTAATACTTGCTTTTATTTGATCATTATACTTTTATACCCTCAGCATCAAAATTTCACCATACGATGCCAGAGCATATGACGGATTCTCTAGGTGTCGCCTCTGAACAGTGCTATGATACAAGCTCTAAGTTTTGCAACCCTTCTGACACTATATCACTCCAAGCCTGCTGTAGCTGCATTAAAAGTGATACCACTAGCTATCTGTTAATGCATGTGATACAAAATAATCACAAAACTGCATGATTATTCATTAAAAGTAGCCAGGTTATTATATGTTTGGTAAGAAATATTTTTTCCTGTGTACACTCACAATACGAAGACTTTTCCCTATTATATATGATGCAAATTTACTTATAAATATTGCCACTTTACTAAAAATACACCAATCTGAACCAAAAGCATCCTGGTATAAATTCCCTATGATCTGAACAAATGATAGAAGAACAGGAGGGTGATTCTTAGTAATATTTACCTTGAAAACTTCCAAAGAGTCAAGGAAGAGATTGTGGATCTCACTCCTGAGCCATTGATTCCAGGGACTGTCTTTGTCTACATCTTCTCGACTGGATGGCACATCAAAATCACCTATATGATCAAAATATACTGTTTTGATATAAATGGTTGTCCTACACACTGATTTAAATTTGGGTAGGAAATACATGTGCTATCTTGGTAGGTAGGCAAGTAGATATTTAGGCTGGTGTGATGGTCCGACAGTCATATTGGGGAGTCAGTCCATTAATTCAGCCAGCTTGCAGCTAGATATAGAGAAACAAGGGTGACACCAGTTGTATATATTCCTTCTAAGGCATGGCATATAGATTATAGACACGGATGAAACCTGGGTTCTATTCAAGTAAAATAGCCAACCTCATCTGTGAAATTCTGCTTCAACAGGAAAATGAAATAGACTTTGCCATGCAAGAAATCAGTGACATAATCTCCCCCCCAATCAACACTGAACTAATTGATGTTCTGCCTAAAATAGCTGATTTTTATGGGCTCCGAGTTACAAAACTTAAGTGAACAGATGCAGAATGGTAGAAACTAACTTTAAAATCAATTTGCTGTTAAGTACTTTCTGGTGCCCTAAAAGATATGCACTGCGTTTTTTCGATTTTAGTACCAAAAACTATGAATACAAAATGTGAAACTCCAGGATATAAAATCCCAAACTTTTTTACCTCAACACCAAACACTGTATCTTGAAAGAAATGATCTGACTAAAACCTAAGTGATTAAGAAATGCACCCAATATTTCATGTGAAATGTGAGATAAGATGATTGTTTTTGAACAAGTGTTAAGTACCTATTTATCTAGATCATTTTTTGAGGTTATAATTTTATACGATTAATGAAGTAATGTAGCAGTATTTCTGATTGAAGTATGACGTGTGGTTATAATTTTATACATTAAATTAATAAAGTAATGTAGCAGTATTTCTGATTGAAGTATAATGTGCATTTTAATACCAATTAACTTGTAAGCCAGTCAAACGCCAGTTTCTGTTAGTAAGCCAGTCAA
Organism: Megalonaias nervosa; assembly: GCA_016617855.1. Taxonomy (NCBI): domain Eukaryota; kingdom Metazoa; phylum Mollusca; class Bivalvia; order Unionida; family Unionidae; genus Megalonaias; species Megalonaias nervosa. The sequence continues at coordinate 33,077 of JAECUM010021931.1, read as the reverse complement.
ACACCAGTTTTGTTAGTAAGCCAGTCAAACACCAGTTTTTGTTAGTAAGCCAGTCAAACTCCAGTTTTTGTTAGTGAATTTAGACTACCATTACAAAATATGAACTGTAACACACTTACCCCTATTTCCCCATCTTTGTATACTTATATCTGTGGAACTGACTACTGGCTATGACATAACATATTCCAACTATTGAAGGAAGCCTCAGTGGCTCAGTGGTTAATATGCCTGACTTGTAACTAGAAGGATGTGGGTTCAAATCCTACATTTGAATCATACCAGGTTGGCTACAATGGTGTGTCCCTGGTAAGGTACTTTACTCTAATTGCCTTGGTACTCAATAAACTGTGTTGCTGTGCAATAAAAACACCAAACCAATGCAACTATTAAGTATGATAGAAAAATTAAAGTTTCTTTTGATTTCAGTATTTGCCAATGGCTTAAAGAGTTGTAATGAATGTCTACAAAGGTGTAAAGCTGACAGTCATGAAAAGTTATTAAACTGGACCTATAAAGACCCTGAATTAATTTATAAGTCTCACACATATCTTATTTCCACCTATGCTGTTCTAGAGGTTCCATTTTTACTGGATCTCTACATGATTTAATGTACCTTTCCTGGGCAGTCTCAAAGTTTTGAAAATTTCTTTATATCTTGGATTCCAAGCTGGTGAAAAATATTCTAAAACCATTTGATTTGTGTGATCCTATAAATATGCATAAAATTTCCAAAGTGACCACAGGCTCAGCAAATCATATACAAGATCACCTCATTAATATTCATATATCTTTCTCATTACTGAACTTTAAAACAAATTTACAAACATAAGCATTTATTGCAAGTTTGATCAAAATTGGATCAAAAGTATGGCTTTCAGAAAGATAACAAGTTTAGCCAATCAGATAAAAGACCACCTAATCAAACTAGCCAAAGATCTTTAAGGCATAAGCCTATATTCCTATTTTGATCAAAATCAGACTGGATTTATGGCTTCCAGAGCAGTCATAATCTAAGCCAAACACATGCAAAGATCGTCCCATTATGTATCTTCCACATTACTCAAATTGTCCAAAATCTTGATAATATCAGCCCATATGTCAAGTTTGATCAAATTTTGATCAGAAATATGGTTTCACAAGTGGCAGCCAACTTAGCCAATCGTATGCATGATCATGATGATATAAGCCTATATTCCAAGTTTGATCAAAATAGCACTTTTCACACATTATTGTTTATACCATGCTGAAGAAATGGCAGCTAAGTGCTTTTCTAAATGACATGACCACCTGACACAGGCTGGCCTGTGTGGGCAATGAACCCATGACCACTGGATTACAAGTCTGACACTATCAGCTGTGCCACATCAGCTCAGTAAAATAAGATCTGAAATACTGCCTCCAGAGCAGTAGCAAGCTCAGCTAACTGATACAAAATCATCTCATTAATATGTGTAGATCTTGCACATTATTGAACTCTTCAGAGTTCTTGATGATATAAAGATACATTCCAAGCCTGCGCAAAATTGGATCAGAATTATGGCTTCTAGAGTGGTAACCAGCTCAACCAATCTGATGCAAGATCATCTTGTTATTACGCAGGGATCTTGATCATTATCACACTCATCTAAGATCTTCATGATCTAAACATATATACCAATATTGATAAAAATCACAGCAGAAATAAGACCTTCATAGTGGCAACCAGCTCAGCTAATCTGATGCAAAATCACTTTATGCACAGATCTCATTAATATCAAACTTGTCTGAAATCTTAATGACATCGATTAATTCCAACTTTGATAAAACTTGGATCAGACATATGGACTCTGGAGTGTTAACAACCAATTATTCATGGACACACAACAATGTAGAATGGACTCTGGGCAAAATAGATGTTCAAGTTTCTTGAGGACTGGACTAGTCAATGGCACCAGATGATAATTATATTTACTTCTACCCTAGAACCTTTACCATCACTTCTAATTATTTAAACAAGATGGTGGAATCCCTTTGCCTGAAATGTTTAGCTCAGCATATTGCACACAATACATGTACACCTGTTTTGTGACTTTTCTTTTGCAATGACCTTGATCTTTGACATACATAGATAGCCACTAGATGATAAACCATTGATGTGTAAATAGCTGGGTAAGTCACATCAAAATATATCCAGCAGTTAAAAAGTATAGATTAGAAATAGGTCACGCTGGGGCTGCAAAGAGTATCAAATTTAGGATCTGATTCCTTCAAATGCTGACTCTACTTGGCCTAGAGTACTTAAAACTACTCACCGATAGCATCAAGTCTAGCCACAAACACCTTCCCAGGCTTTTTGAAAATTTTAATTAAAAATATTAGTACATTTTCCACATGTGAAGTTTGCTCATATGTTTTGTATATGCACACTAGAAGTGGCACATCAGTAAGAAAAATTGCAATAACAAGATTCCAATTGTCACTCATTTTCAGTTAACCAGCTAATCATGATATATCCGTCTAGGTAAAGTTCATCAAAACATTTCCACTAGTTAAGTTACAGCATGGACAAAAAAACAGTTTCAAAAGTTACATTTTCCTTTGCTGTGGCCTTGACTTTGAAACTAGAGACCTGACTCTGGTATGTGACACCCTGTCTAGTGTGTACAGGTACCTAAATAGATACACATATGCAAAAAATTTCATAAAAATCTCTTTAAGGTTTGCAAAGTTACAAGTCAGACAAGCATAGATTAAAAGACAGACAGATGGATTGTTTCAAGACCAGAACAAAATAAAAAAAACCAAAGATAAACAGGGAAGAATGTATTAATGCCCAAATCCCTGATCCAGCATAGAAACAATGACAGTGTTCAGGTGAATAGCAGCATTAAGGCAATATGTCATGTTTACTTGTAAAAATGTATCTGTCATGGCTCCTATCCTTTGACAGTAATTAATATACAGGTAAGCCCATTAACAGAATGATAAATCAGGTGTTTAATGCAATTATCAATACAGAGAAAATACCTTGTATGATGAATCTAAAGCCATAACTTCTTAGGGGAAGGAAAGCAAATGCTGGCTGTTTTGGTGGAAGAACCTGTAAAGGAAAGAATTTTTTAAACTAAACATATTGGATAATAAATCACAAATATTTTAAGTTGACCATTTTTTTCTTGTTGGTAAAAGTAAAGAATATTTTACTAACAGAAAAAACTGAGGTGATAAAAAGAAATGTGTTCATAACAAACACAATATCACATATTTTAATTTGGTCACTTTGTGTGTGGGGAAAGTTGGCAACACTGTTAAATTGAACTTGCAGCTTGAAAAATGGGAAATTACAAAAATCTGTAAAGGTAAGGAATGTGCTTAAGCAAGAGTCACTCAGACTGGCTGATAAGAATTTATAGACGTCTATAATGCCCAATTTTTGAGTTCTTTCATTCTTTTTAATTCCTGAGCATCAAAGGCAACTCATATTCTTGAAAAAAATAACCCAAACATACAAAATTTGGTAATAAAAATGGCCAATTCAAGAACAGACACAATTTTACAGTTTCATATATTTACTTTGATCTTTGATCTATTGCTCACAAACTCAATATGGAACAGCTCCTCCTCAAGTGTAATCGAATGTGGGAAACTTGAGGAAAGTGTAACTGGGTGTGAGAAACTTGATGAAAGTGTAACTGGTTGCAAGAAACATGAGGAAAGTAATTGGGTGTGAGAATCTTGATGAACGTGTAATTGGTTGCAAGAAACATGAGGCAAGCAACTGGGTGTGAGAAACTTGAGAAAAGTGTAATTCAGTGTGAGAAACTTGAGAAAAGTGTAATTCAGTGTAAGAAACTTGAGAAAAGTGGACTAATCATATGAAATAAAAAATGACACTTTTAGCACCATTGACCTTGACTTTTAACACCTTGACCAGAGAATCATTAGGGAGGCCTCTGCCAAGTTTTGACTACCTTTGAAGTTTAATGAAAACTGGATCCAGGAAACTTGACTTATTGAGCATAATCCAAACAAGATTGCTCACCTCAGTAACTGACATGTTAGCTTGTGAATACAAAATTCATACAGGTACTCAAACTGGTGTGGGGTGTGTGAGTGGAAAACAGTTTGGGACACTCAGTTGTTAAATAAATTACAGTTTGATGTCTGTGTCACTTATCATCCTTTTTAGACATATAAATAAGAGATTAAAACAGCTGATTCTTTTGCTTCATGTTTAAGTAGTGCTTTTTTTCTTGTGGACTGAAATAAGATAGACAAAGGGTGGCAAGTATGTTGGTTTTCATCAAATTAAATGAAAAGATTATTGTTTTCCTCTATGACCAAAGGAATAGTTTAAATCTGTCGATGTAGATTTAGCTGTCACGATTTGGACTTTTTATTTGTTTACTTGTTCTTGGATAATAAATTAAATATTTTGTATGTTTAAACATAGAAAAAAGCAATATTTTGCTGTAAAAAAAAGAAACAAGCAGAAAATCTATACACCTCTTTTGGTACGAAATGGGCCTCAATTATACAGCCTGCATTGGCTCTTAGAAATCTCTCTGCCACCTGGGTCTAGCCCCTGTTTATAACTTAGAAACTGTTCACTGCCTTATCCCTAAAATATATTGTTACGACTCTATGGTCTTAAACTAAGTAACAGAAAAGATAAAAAACCAACAAGTTTTGTAAAATTCAACAAATAATTTATTTCCCTATTATACAAAGTGAAAATTTAAAAACGAACTTACACTACTGTGAATTAAATTCCAAACAGTCCTGTATAAATTTCCAACTGAACTCCAGTAGTATTCCAAATAAATTCTGATACTGAATGTGTTGTTGTGCCTGTAGCCTCAAATGTGCGAATGTGCTAATGGCCTGGAGTGGGGTGATGTCTTTTGATGCATCAAAATAACATAACCCAAAATGTTCCTGCCTGAATATACTACAATTCTAAATTAATGCTCCAGTCCAAGATTATTATGAGCACTTTGTAATTTCAGTGAATAATATTTTGAATAAATTAATCCATCCAACCAAAAACTGAATACAACAATATGAATGATTCTGCTTCAGATGTTAAGGCAAGAATTAGTAAATTTTCAAGTGAACAACATTATATAAAAAGCTAAAACACAATAACAGAGCCATGATACAGGTCAGCCTCAACTCTAGAACATTCAAAGTTGTTGACTAGTTTAGGAATTTCCAAGTGAGAAATTTTGTCCCAAACTCAGATTCATATAAACATCTTTACCTCCAAATATAATGATCTAAATATTTAACTGATATTCTTTGAGAAATAATAGCTATGGATTGTGTTGTTTACAAAATAAATGTTACTGGGTTAGGTAGACCATTAACTTGATTTTGGACAAGGTTAAGTACAAAATACAGATGCACATAACACATAATCATAAGAAAAGCCAACAAATAATACAAATTAAATATATACAACAACATATACACTTACTTGGCATTACAAGGTGGAATTAATTTATGAATCCAGCATGGATTCCTGGGTCTGCCCTTACACCCCACCCCCCATTTCATTGCTTGAAAATGATTTAGATCCCCACCAACAGTAGTCATTGTGGTTCAGTGGAAAGAGCACTGTACCTACAACTAGATGGGTGTGGGTTCAATTCCCATCATACACCAGCCTGGTTAAACTGATTTCTTATTTCTTTCTGCAAGGTGAAGAAAGGAGATTTGAAGGCAGTGGTTTTTCCATATTGTATGAGCCATACAGGACGGTTTCTGTCAAATGAGGTCAAATTTCTGTCAAGTAATATTTTTAGAATCAGTAAAGTTTTTCAGTTTTCAGGACCAGTGGCTCATCTGATGACAGATATGCATCATTTGAACAAATCTAAAAAATCTTTATAATGGAATGTTTTCTTCCAAATTTGGTTAAATTTTGTTAAGTGGTTTTTGAGAAGAATTGATTTAAAGGTTTTTCTATTTTTAGAAACAGTGACCATATTTGATGATGGATTGGCAACATTTCAGGGTTCAGGACAAAATTTTCCAAGTATTCATCCCTGGATTCCAAGAGTTACTTATCCCCATACTCCTTACACTCAACACAGTAAAGTTCTCCACTATACTGATTACAATTTTATTAAAGTTCTGCAGATACCTGATGCTAAAATGGATCAAAACTATGAACATACTGTGTTCTAATACATGTCCCCTTAAATAAACATAAAGGTTAAATGAGTACCATTTTCATTCAGAACCAGTTACAAATTGCTATCTTGTCTTTGTGAAAACCCCATGCTGATATGACCGTCTATTCAGGATAAGTAACCTGAGAGAGATTTTGGGGATTGTAATTAAGGCAGCGATTTTGAAGTTTGGATCAGCATCATTTTAATACAGGAACAAGAATATATTGCAATAAATATGTCTTTGTTTTAATAGAAAAAATATGCAACCAAACAGGTGATGTAATCCTTTCAGAAGAAGTAGCTGCAATGAGATTTTCACATTCTGAGAGGTAACATAAGTATTAATTTCACTGAAGACCAAGTACATCTAGTAAGAAGTGTGTTTAATGTTTAAAGAAAAGCAAGATTCAATATGATCATGTCTTCAAGAATAATGTTAACCATATTTTCCATGCTGGAGGTATGATCAGCACCATATTCATTTTGGACTAACTACATATTATAAGTTGTCTTTGAATACCCCCCAATATCAATATGACCATCTTTTCAGCAGAAACAGCAATACCAAGTTTTTAAAATTGGCTACCATACAAGCCATAATGGGAGTCTGATTTTAACCATTTTCACTCAGGACCAACTGTATATCATAAGAAGTCTTTTAGTGAAAACCCCAAGTTGCTATGACATATCTCTCTGGTTACAACTACATATTTGGACTAACTACATATTATAAGAAGTCTTTGAATACCCCAGGATGGTAGCAGTAAAATGAATTTTTATATGGGTACCATTGTGGCCATATTGGAAGTCTGATTGTAACCATTTTCATTCAGGACCAACTATATATATCATAAGAAATCTTTTAGTGAAAACCCCATGGTGCTATGATGATCAGTTCAAGATAGGTAGCAGTAAAATGAATTCTTATATGGGTACCACTGTGGCCATATTGGAGGTTTAAGTGTCACATTTTTTTATAGAACCAACTAGACATATAATCAGCATTTCAGTAAAGACCCCAAGTCCCTACTGACATCTGTTTAGAATAAGATTCAAAAAGATGATTTTCAAGATGACCACCACAGTGGCATGTCGAAGGTCAGATTGCACCATTTTCAATTACATTTGGTACTGACTGAATATCTGAGGGGGTTTTTTTGTGTGAAAACCCATATGAATAAGACCATCCATTCAAGAAGAGTAGCAATAACAAGATTTTCAAGGTAGATAACCAAGGAGTGCCATTTTCATCAAGGAACAACTAGACCAAGGGATGATTGTGTCTGTAATGTTTCACGGCAATCCTCCTTGTAGTTTAGGAAGAGTAGTGATAACAAACTTGTGCTAACCGACAGATCATGGACAAGCCATCATATTAAGCTATTCTATTCTATGACCAGTAGAGTTATACACTATTCTACTAATAAATAGGTACAGCTGGAAAGACTACTAATTACTCATGCTGAATTTCTTTTGAATGATCAAGTAAGTGGACTAAACACAAAACAAAACACAATAAATGTTTCTAGCTGGTAAGAAGAACTTGGAAGCAGTAAAACCATAGCTTAAAACCCCTGAATAAAAACATTTCTACTGCTGATGTAATCAGTTGCTGTACTCACATATGCTGAAGCTCTCTGGCCTTTGGGGAGTAGTGGAAAAGCAACAGCAATCTCAGTTGACTCTACTTCTGCACCAGACTTGACCTGAATACAGTAAATATAATAAAGTAATTATAACACAGTAAATATAACACAGCAAATATAATACAGTAATTAGAGAGTTAATATAAGTAATTATAACACAGCAAATATAATACAGTAATTAAAACATAGTAAATACAATACAGTAATTATAACACAGTAAATATAATACATTAATTATAACACAATGTTGGGAATGTCACAAACAAGAGTCATCTGGAGATGACATATGCAAGCTTATGGTCCAGTACACTCAATTTAGATACTGTTCTGCAACATTTTGTTTCCAAGGTAACATAATAAAAAACAGTGAATGGAGAAAATTCTAAGTATCAAAAGGCACTTCCATACAACTTGCTTGATATATGTATCAAGTCTGCTTGAAATACAAGTACAAACAGGTTAATAGCACAGCCTATATGAAAATGGTGGTGCACAGCACAGTGAGCCATACTCAGGGCTGAGGAAATCTGAACAAGTTATCAAAAAAGGACATATTACACCCCATGTCCACCATTTATATAAAGACTATGACTCTAAGTACCCTTTGGTACAGCACCCTCATATTTATAAACTACTTATGCTCTACTGTTTCCATGCAAAAATACTGAATGCAAAGGCACCTCTATTCCACTTGTATGAACTGACTACCATGGTTGGCTGAAAGAACATTAACAGTTTCTTGAGTTATGCTCCAAAAATATACATGTAAAATTTCTGGAAAATAAATTTATAAAATCTGAATTTAAAAAGGATAAATGTTTAGTTCATTTTTAACATTATGTACACAAGAACTCATTGGCAAGGAGTTCTGAACAAAATTCAAAGTTTTCAAAATATACAATCACTTTTGAAGGATAAAACTAACTTTTGCTAACTTCATGGAGTTTTTGAGGCAATGCATTAAATTAAATACTTTTATTAAGGTTGTATGAGACATGCTTGAACTGTTTGAGACTGATGGTCCGGAAACTAAAATGTTTACAGACTGACAGACAAGTTGATTAGAGACAGTGAGACTGAGGGATATCAAAGGAAGCAATATTTCCCAGAATTTCAGAACAAGGGCTTCAGTAATTTTTGAAAGTCACTGTTCAATCCATTGATGAAGCTGAAACAGTCAAATACAATGATCATATACAGCATTCCTGGCAACTCTAACTGCTGACATTCACAAACTGTTGCTTTGATACTGGCATTTTCTCCTTTGGAAACAACATCATTTACAGACAAGGTATTAATAGAAACTGATCATACAGACAACTGAGTTTTTGGATGACAATTTTGCTAGGAATTATTTTCTTCATCCCCAAGTTTCTGGACATCTGAACAGATAATTACATTTTGGCATCCGAAAACACAAGGTAAAGACAGTATGCATGTAAATGAAAACATATTACACACTGGGAGGATAAAATTCAGAATTTATAAAATCAACCATTACATAAATAAGTCTGCATTGTGAAAAGGGACCCATAAATCATGTACCGGTGTATACATGGAAAAGATAGTAATATCTGAAAAGCACTTTTAAAGGCCCATGTCAAATCAATGCATTTTTTAAAAAATTTCATTCATTTAATTAAAATATTTTGTGTCCAAGAATTGGGCAATACACTTGTATAGTGAAGGTGCTCTAGTAAACCAAAACCTATACAATCTTTTTGTTTTGCATGAACTTTGAAATATTCTGGAAATAAAAAGAAAACAATTTAAGATTCAACATTGTTGTACAAAGATGTATGAGCAGGCACAGCATACATACAGTACATTTATTGTCCAATTTACCTGACTGGAGATTTTAGAGGCATCCAGCACCTTCTTGATGACTAGCCATCTGTCAGAATCATCACTGTATTTAATCTCCACCACTCCATCACCAAGATCACACCTCCTCATGGTCTGCACATGACCCTCGATCTAACAGTAATGAAAAAATCATAAAGCTTAATATTTCCTCAAATTTGTTCCTTGTTTCATTTAAATAAAACATAGAGTCAAAGCACTGTGAATACTGCCTGCTTGGAGGGCTGAAGATATACGAAGTTCCCTATGATTAGATAGAAGAATTCCAGAGAAATTGTTATTCATGGTCCTTGTTAACTACTGTAAAATGTACTGCTATAAGTAATCTTCAAAATATCTTTTAAATGTATTTTTATGTCACTAGAGAAAAAAATTTATACAAACATGTCACATTATTGTAAAAACATTTTCAAATATTACTATCAGAACAATATTCATTCAAGGTCAATAACTACAAGCAGGTCTAATCATTTACCTAACTTTGAGTTGCCTCCCTTGACAGAAAAAACAAACTGACCAATTACTTGAAAGGAAAGTGTTTCTATACTGTGTTACCAATTTTAATAAGACCATAAATCTTTTTATTATTGTTAGTAAATTAATAATACAAACTATATTTGGTAAAGGAAAATGGACACTATGTTATCAGTATGAAGGGACTAAATTCATGCGACACATTTACAAAGTTTGGCTGAAATAACCTTGAATGATTTGCGAGTTGCACTGGAAATAAGTTTAGACACGGATGGACAATAACTGTATCTCATTATCTCTTGGGGTGGGTGGGCGGCAACCTGCTTCTTACAGCCAGAATCCATTGGCACCGACGACTTTGTGTTCAAAAGCACCCCTTAAGAATGGCCATCCCTCTAACGCTACCAGCGGCCAGCATATTTATACAAAAACATAAAATGTCCCCCTCACAAGCGGCCACTTTTTATTTCAAATCTCTCCTGAACCAATAATTAATTCATATCATGACGTAAGGTAAGTAATCAGATTATCTCTGCCGTTGATGCATGTCTCTCGATGTCAGGTTTCCATTACTGAAAGAAGTGTTGGCTAAAGTACATGTAACACTAAGATTAATATTATGTCATCATCTATAAAAGCTGACGTTTACAGGAAATGGGCTCAACAGTGTTATGATAGAGTTTTGGGCTTCACACATCTAACGAGTTCTTCTCTTTGATGATCGCAACCGGACGTAATTGTCAAGATCATAACATGGTCAGCGTAGGCTAAAAATAGATTTTGTGCATTAACACACAGAGATATTAACCTTGAACAAAACAGGGTACCAGACAAAGACCGAAAAATCACATGACAACACATTTATCGCTTCCTTTATGGAGAAGGCATTTCGTCCACTCTACAAAAGTTTCGTATGCATAATTAAATCGCATACAGTTAGCAACATCTGAATAAATCATTACCAAAGATTAACAAGTCATCACGTAAATGGAGACGTATTATTTGAGAAGAAAGTCGGTTATTCTACTAGATGACATCGGGTGGGGTGGCTGGGGGACTTGCAGAACTATTGTATGTAGAAAAGACTTGAATAAAACAATTTTATGTCGAAAAGACTTGAATAAACGTCATAACCGATAAGGAGATTATTCTGCAGCAGTGGGAAAATGAAGCAAATGGAAAGAGAATTATGTACCAATATTGAAATGACATTTTTGACTGGTTTTGCAATGTGCATGACAACAATACCTGCTCACAAATCACTCTTACATCAAGAACTATTAATGTTTATTCAGTTGAAATAAGTCTATTATTATGACAAGGAGAACCTTTTAATAATTATTGTTACTTTTAAACAAAGATATTAAATGCTTTGAAGTATGTAGCTTTCTTACTATGTACATTACATATACTTCTCACAAAAAATTTAGTCCCCCTCTGGAAAGGCCACCCGTCTTATAAGGCCACTTTCCCGGTACAGATGGGGTGGCCGTATAAGAGGGGGACCACTGTATACAGAAAGAACCAAGAAAACAGAGAACTTTTCATGCCCCACCATGCCATAATATTTGTTAAGAGACTGAAGTGACTTGTTAATAGATTTCATTATAGAAAATTCATATTTCCAAAGTATATAGGGAAGTATTGTTTCATTAGTTTCAATACAAAAATGAAAATGAATGGTGGATGAAAAGCAGCCATAGCTACATCTGGATCACTAATCTACTATCTGTACCAAGATTACATATATCTTCAATGCTTTCTGAGTCATGCTCCACCAACAAAAAACTGAATGATGGATATATGAATGAAAAGAAAAATGATTGAAAATATTAATATATTTGAAATGAAGAATTATGAATAGAAAAATGTACATGTAAGCCACTAGTCCAATGTGTTTACCAAATTTCAAAGATTTCTTTAATAGTTTTGGAGTTTTGCCCTGGAAACTGAAGTGTGACAAGGTTCATTCTAGGATGCACCCCTGTGCCAGTGATCCTTATTTTTCATCTATGGTGCCTGAAAGTTCCATAAATGGTACCAATATTAAGCATAAATAAGACCTCAAAAGATAATAGTAAAAGACAGTTTCCATTTCCTTGTCAAGCAGCCATATCCAGAACAGTGGACAGGGTTATTTTAATGAACAAACAGAATGCAGAAAACAGTGCTCAGATCTGATTTGGCAACAACTTATCAGAAGCATATAATGCTGTAAAACTGAACAATTATTTCAGAATTTAATAAATCCACAACACAAGTACCTGTAACAATGATGTCTTTGAATTTCTTCAATAAACAATAAACAGGTAAGGTGTTTGTAACCCCTATTTATTTTCTAAATAACCTCACTTTCTGACCTGTCATTGGGTCCCACTTTTTTTCCATTTCTGGAATGAACACTTTTTCCATTTCTGGAATCAACACTGGTACTGGTAATTGATGGATAGACAAACAATGGATAAAAACATAAAATGGAAACTAAGGCTCTGTAAATTGCACAAAGTACATAACACCACTAGTTTAATACATATACCAAATTTCACATATACATATATCGTGTATGATTTTTCAGTTTTGTTCTAGAAATTAAAAGTGTGGAAAATTGGTGGATGGATAGACAGACAGCGAGACAAAAACAAAATAAAATACTGAAACTTGAAGAACTATGAATAGCAAAAGGCACATCTAGACCACTATTTAAAGTGCACCAAGGCACATCAAGACCACTATTTAATATGTGTACCAAGGCACATCTAGACCACTATTTAATATGTGTACCAAGGCACATCTAGACCACTATTTAATAGGTGTACCAAGGCACATCTAGACCACTATTTAATAGGTGTACCAAGGCACATCTAGACCACTAATTTAATACGTGTACCAAAGCACATCAAGACCTCTATAAGACCACTATTTAATATGTGTACCAAGGCACATCTAGACCACTAATTTAATACGTGTACCAAAGCACATCAAGACCTCTATAAGACCACTATTTAATATGTGTACCAAGGCACATCTAGACCACTATTTAATGTGTAACAAGGCACATCTATACCACTATTTAATTTGTGTACGTAGGCACATCAATACCACTAATTTAATATGTGCATCATGGCACATCAAGACCTCTATTTAATATGTGTACCAAGGCAAATCAAGACCACTATTTAATATGTGTACCAAGGCACATCTAGACCACTATTTAATATGTGTTACAAGGCACATCTAGACCACTATTTAATATGTGTTACAAGGCACATCTAGACCACTTTTAATATGTGTTTCAAGGCACATCTAGACCACTATTTAATATGTGTTACAAGGCACATCTAGACCACTATTTAATATGTGTTACAAGGCACATCTAGACCACTATTTAATGTGTACCAAGGCACATCTAGACCACTGATTTAATATGTGTAAAAAGTTTCATACCAAAAAGTTCATTAGTTTCCAAATTAAGCTTTGGAAATGAAAATGTAAATAGACATAAAAGCATATTACAAACTGAGATGGACTAGATGGAGATAGTAATTGTTAGATCTCCCAAAAAGCAAGCTTTATTCAGATTCTGTCTATAGGTAACTTGCTGTTCCATTCAAAGAACACATTACACTGCAGCAATGGCATACAATGAACATTTTTTGTTTGTATTTTCTGATAATGAAGTGTTTTTGCCATTCAAGGATCAGAAGCTTGTGCTGCCGATGATAAAATTACAATCTTATGCACAATACCCATAAGACAAAAATATTTCATTACAAAGTCAATCTTTAAGGTGTCAAAATGTCACCATCTGAAAGAGTCATATAAACATTTCTATTCACGCAAGTTAGCCTTTATAACGCTTTGGGAAAACTAGATCTCTGTTGTGAACGTGCAAAATGAAGCCTGGAAGACACTTTATACAAACAGAGAGGAGGCCCCAAGTGGCCGAGTGGTCTAAAATGCTCACTGTTACGGATCACTGCCATCTCACCTCTGCCTGTGTGGGTTTCAGTCTGGGGCTCAGCCAATGTGGGTATGGGAGAAAGCTTGCCAGTAGCTTCTCGTGGGTTGGTGGTTCTTTCTGGGGTTTTCCTAGGTTCTTCCTCCACCATTTATACTGGCCACCATGTATAGCCTATCTTGTGCTGAAAAAATGGCATTAAACACCATAACAACAACAACAACAAACAAAGAGATGAAGAGAACCTAGATGGTAAAGTATTTAACAAGACAATGAAACTCTAAATGTTATTCATTGCACGTAATAAATAGTAGAATGTTACCTTGTTGTCTATGGTGATCTCCCTTAGTCTGTGCAAGAACAGAAGCAGTGACGGGTGGATATCATTGAAGCGTGCTGCTAATGTCCTAGACTGGGTTTGCATTTCATCCTTCAATGGGAGAACTATTTTTGTTATCCACCTGTCAGAGATCAAACAATTTAAACAAATTACTTTTGGACAGAAGACATCACTCTTGTCCCTAAAAACATGCCTATAAAATACCAATGTCAATCAAAGGCTAGTTGTGACACTCTTCCTTTATCCAGTCAGATGTAGCTGACTTGTAAGAAAACAGGAATTAATAGTATGGGTACCAAAATGACACCATAGAATTTTCATTTTCACTATAATACATTAAATTAAAAGGTAATGTCATATTCCCACATCAGATTTGTTGATATGAATCTGTTTTGCTGATATTTTATACAGTCAAAATCCCTAAAACATCTTGGAACTAGAATCTCTGGATTTAAACACTGAAAATGGTTTAAACATAATCAAAAAAGGAACAATAGTACACTGAATGGTACAGTATAAGCCTGCCATGTGGTACATAATGTTGTTATATTTTTTATAAATGTAAAATTCTCTTTTGTTGCTCGGATACTCAGGTACCTAAGATGTAGTACCCACTTAAATTGTATACTATTTTGCTGTCACTGTGATCTTGACCTTGAACCCACTGACCCCCAAATCAATAGTTATTTTTTCATATGTAAACCAGCCATAAAGGCTGCCAAAAGTTAAGCTACTGATGAACTTAAGACTTGGTACATGGTAGAGAAATTACTGTTCGAGTCTGTAAATCTTGAATTTGACTTTTCAAATCTGAAATGAATAAAAAATCTGGTCTCCAGTTCAGCCATCCACAAATCTCGTAATGGTAAAACTAAAGACAGAATTCAAGTTAGTATTTTTTCTTATTTTGGTCTTGGTGACCTTGACCTTCAACCTATTTACAAAGTGTATACGTGCTGTTCCTTCTCACAAGCCATCCAAAAAATCTGGTCATGGTTTGTGGAATAGGACTCGACATATTTGTGGAAATACCATTGCTTCTTGGAGTCACTATGACCCACACCAATGACCTTTGAATTCAAATTTAATTGGTATCTTCTTGTCTCAAATTTAAGCTATATACACAGTTCAGTCATGACATGTAGTTTGGTATTTTTGCAAAAATCATTTGTTTTCCTTCTGTCATGATGATGTTGATTTTTGACCTTTTGACTCAGAAAACAATCAGGTTTCTTCCTTATCTCAGATGTAAGATATGCACAAAGTTCAGTCAAAGAAAGTTAAAAAGAACTCAACATCTCATGCAGAAACCATTGTTTTTCTTATAGCCACATTGACCTTGACCTTTTAACATTTAACCCCAACATCAATATGTCTCTTTCTATCTCATATGTAAGACATTACAATGTTTGGTCAAGGTATCTAACATACAAGCTACACTATTGTGTAGTGTTATTTTTTTTTTCTTTCAGTCTCAATGACCTTGACCTTTGACCCTAAATCATTCGTTCCCCGCTGCCCTGAATGCATGCTACTTATGGAAGAAAAATAAAGTTAATTTCTGTACATGAAATAGGAACAGGCAGACAGACTGATGAATAGCATCGTAACATACTCTCCACCTTATGCAGGTGTATAAAATCTCAACCACATTCACAGATGTATAAGGTGCATCAGCTGCAAGCAACACAGACCCAATCCAGCAGGTAAAGGTTGACACCGACATCAAATCCTAACTATCATGATCAGTGAAGACAATGACTTGTTAATGACTTATGTGATGTCAGTTTTAGGTCCATAATGTTAACAACTGGAAATACATTATGTTGGAAACAATTTGGTGCTTATTTACCCATCCTCTGTCTCCCATTTGTCCTCTGTTACCCAGTTTGGAAGAATGTATCCCATTGGACCACCATGGACATCAAAGCAGATATGGTAGCCATTGGAGTGAACTTCAGGACAGTCGGTCACACGGAAAACAGACTTGAAACCAATTCCCTTCTGGCCTGTATCAAAGTAACATGCAATTACCATCTCCTCATATTTTGAAGACAACATCCATGGAATTATGTAATACTGCCTGTTTCAGGATGATGCTGTTCCATTCCTCCTAAACTCTCTAAGACAGACACCTGAAATCTCTAGGTCAGGCATGTAAAACTTACACCATGATGAGGGCTGAATAGCAATGTTTAAAACCACAGAGTAGAACATAAAAAAAAACCCTGATAAAACCAGGTTGCGTGCTGGATGTGGCCTGATGGCTGTATGTTGCATCTGCTTCCTTTCGGCAAAATTGGAAAAGATTGGTAGAAGTTTAAAACTGTTCTACAAATTGAATCTATTTATTTACTATCTTCATCTTATGTTGATCTGATACCCAACATTTTTGGAACAAAGAAAATAATTACCAACAATACTATCTAAAATGTAAGGGTTTGGGATGAGTTGGGGTAAGATGAAATGTTATTTGTTTCTGGAGTTTGCCAATTAAAGATGAAGTTTATAATGTTAATACTATGACATCAGAATCTCTACAGTGTGCGTGTGCATGCTGTTGTGTGTGTGTGTGTGCGTATATATATATATATATATATATATATATATATATATATATATATATATATATATATATATAAAATGTACACAATGAAACAACAATTTGTTAATGTCAGAGAAGTTAGACTTGTCAGAATTACCATATATGACTGATGAATGTAAGATTAGACTTGCAGTTTAATCAATAGATTGGACAATGGCTGTCAAAAACTATTGAAGCCTTCATTCCTAAGTTGCTTACTTTATTTCAAAGAAGCTGCAGTCACGTGGCTTATGATTAGTGTGCCAGACTTAAGACCGCAAAAGTGCAGGTTAGAATCCTATCATCGGACCAGCCTGGATCAACTACCATGGTGTCCTTGGGTAAGGCACTTTACTCCAAATGCCTCTGGCACTAAATAACCTACTTATGTTGCTGTACTGTAAAGCTCCAAACTAAATCAAACCAAAAACTTTATTAAATTTCATCAGTTACGGTCCCAAGTATGGCACGCAACGTTCTACACCACAATTTTCATATGGGCTGAACTATTAGACAATCAGGGCCTGCAATGCAACAGACAACTGATAACAAGGCATGCTGTGTCAACAAGAGGCATGAATTTTAATACAATGCATTATTATATTATTAAAATTCAAGCTTCACTGTGACATCTGAATGGGTTTGTTGTATGGAAAACATTAATTATGATTGAGCATCATCGTCTCCATTTCTCTCTCTTGCTTAAATATTACTGAAGAAACAGCTTTTAATAACAAATATATAAATTTAGTTTAATGTCATTTACCTGAAATGTGAATATACTGACCAATCAGAATGGGATTGCAAAATTCCAGATGCCAGGCATACATTATCTAAGAATAAATGTTGCAAAAAGTACATACTTTAATCTACAAAACAAAGATTATGATCTTTCATTGATCCATAACATATCTATCTGATAATGGGGCAAATACGTTCGATATATTCAATTTATACAATGTTTTATGAGTAAGATAAGACATCTACAGTGCAACTTACAACGACTGATCATCTTAGACAACTGCAATGCTGTTTACACAGGATGAACTGAAATTATTTTAAACGGTTAAATGGTATGAGAAATAAAATGTTAGATCAGTTTTATTAATTTATCCTATCTTTTCAGCAACTGCTGTTTCTTCTTATGTGGAAACTACTCAATTTAATTTTGTACTGATATGATTTTTTTCTTATATCATGCCTATCAGTCAATCTTAACATACAAATTAAATTATTATATATATGGAAACTTATGAAATCTTGATTTTCAGGCAATTTACCCCCAAAACATTGATTTAAAACTAACATTTAAAACTAAGGCAGATAATCTTAAAATTGTTGTTGTTGTTGTTGTTGTTATAGGGTTTAATGCCATTTTTCAGCACAAGATAGGCTATACATGGCGGCCAGTATTAATGGTGGAGGAAGAACCCTGGAAAACCCCGGGAAGAACCACCGACCCACAAGAAGCTACTGGCAGGCTTTCTCACGTACCCACGTTAGCCGAGCCTGGACTCGAACTCACGCAGACAGAGGTGAGATGGCAGTGATCCATAACGATCAGCGCTTTAGACCACTCGGCCACTCGGGGCCCCTCTTAAAATTGTTGTTGTTGTTGTTTTGGGTTTAGCACCAATTCTTAGCGCAAGATAGTCTATACAAGGCAGCCAGTATAATTGGTGGTGGATAAACCTGCTGAAAACCCCATAAAAACCAATGACTCACGGGAAACTACTGGCAGCTTTCTCATATACCCACACTGGCAGAGTCCAAGACTCGAACCCACACAGACAGAGACGAGATGGCAGTGATTGGTAAAGGCAAGCAGTTTAGACCACTAATCTTAAAATAACAGCTACTAAAGTCTGTCATAACCAACAGCTTTCATTTTTTTAAACAGAGGGCTCTGTAAGAAAATTAAACTGCCTTTCTGTTACTTAATTAAAACTCTCATTAATTTTAATTAGTGTGTTCAACAAGCAGGATCAAGCAACAAAATAACCAATTATGACTGTATGAAAACTCAGGGTGCATTAAAAAATTGTTCAGTCCAAAAATTTAAAGATGTCCAAAAACTTTGAGTAATGACAGTAACTCTTCTGGGGCAGGGATACAAGGGAAATGGATTGGTGGGATAGACATATGTGGATTAAATGCAATAAATGAGAAGTATAGGATGCTGCTACTGACTTTGCAATATCTACATGTAGATTGTTACTCAAGACTACTTTTACATATGACTTTCAACTATCTTTTCACCTAATTTTTATGTAAATAAGATTTTAATGATCTTGACATTCAACAGGAGACAACTTTAAATTCTGTCTATTGGTGCTGCCACAAAATATATCCAGTCACAGTAGCAATGGGTTCATTGCAAAGGGTTCCGCTCTCTACAATTCATTTAATATAGCCTTAGACAAAAGAATCTTTGTTGGAAAACCAAAGTTTGGAGATGAGTATTCAGGGGAAATAAACATTCCAAATCATGACATGAAATGCTTGAGATCAAATTTATTCAAGACGTCATCAATATAATGGTGCATTATAACTTCAGCATAAATTTAACAATCCTTAGTAAAGTTATGCCGTGGAACTCAAGGTTAGGAAGATGGGCAATGATGGGTCATAACTATTTTAATGCAGAACACTTGAAATTCAGGTCATTCAAGACCTCATCAATGTTAAGCTCCATGACAAATTTAGTTTGAGACAAAACAATGTTTAGGAAATTTTTTATTGTAGAAATCTTGGGCCAAAGGAGTGATGTAAATGTCATGGGATGCTGGAAATCAAACTCACTCAAGGTCTTATCAATCTGAACACAAATTGGTTGAAATCCAACAAATTTTGGTGAAGTAATCTTTTGGAAACCAAAGACTGATTGACGTGTAATCAGGGGCCATAACTCTTCTATAAAAAATTAACCTACTATATGTCACATATAGGCTAGTGTGATAATGTTCATACTAAACTGCATCAGAATATGTTGAATAGTTCTTTGGATATGCTGATTAGAAGCAACAGCACATGTGAAGATGTTAAGCTTTTAGTCAGGAGTCATAATTCTATTTAAATGGAATTGACAAGACCAATACAAGGCACATTTAGGGTTATGAGATAATGTAAATTACATCAGACTCTGTTGAATCATTCCTGTGCTATATGAGTTACAAGGCTCTGCCATAGTGGAGATGTAATACAGATTGAGAAAACAACTCATTGAAAAGTGCACCTGAAAAGAGGAAACCTTTAAAAGCCTATCTACATTTAACAGGCAATTTGCCTAACAAATGGCATCCAATTTTGTGTAAGCATTACAGAGTTTAGCTGGTTAAAAGAAGTGTGTATGGATGCACAGACAGACAGGGATTAATATAGGGTTCCTGTATTTTGATGCAAAACCCATTATAATGAAATGAGTGATTTCAAATAGTAACATACACACAACTAAGGTGACAACATTCATAATTGGCAAAGTTTTAAACCAATCTGTAAATGATATTCCACATAGTCTTAATTATTGATGTGTCATTCAAATCATTTTCAATGCATGTGGTACTGAAAGTTTTAATTCTGGATAAAATTTCATACATGACAATGCAAATATATACCTTCAAGAATTTTTTCTATACTTAAGCTAGTTTATGTGTTTTTTTTTTTAAAAAAGTAAAAATGTAGAAATAGCTTAACCTCCACTCCATACCTATGTATCCATATTTGTGCTTGCCCTTTGTACTCCGCCCGACGTCACACAAGGCACGAATGTCCTTCTCCCTAAAACCACATTCATTGTTAAGCACCATGATGTATTTCTCATTAATAATAAACCTGGCTGAGGGGCATGCATCATTTTCACCAGACAAAATTTCGTCTGGATAGTTATTGTCATCTGCATTTTGAACAAGCTCAAGCACAAAGTGAGTGTCCTTACTATACAGGTCCTTGGACAGACGGTCAAGACTTCGCCCCAATCTTTCCTGCTGAACCTATTGTACAAATGAAATGATACTATAAATAAATATTTGGCTGAATTAAGGTTACAATAATATAATGTTAGCAAAACCTTTGATTACATTTACCTAGCTATAAAGAACGACTCACTGAGACTCAATTATAACACATAAATATACTCTATTTGAATTCTGCTTCTGCCATGTTCTTGCATCCTTAAACAAAAGGAATCATTCATTGAGAGAATGTTGCCAGATATTTAGAGAATGTTGCCAGATATTTGCAGTGAGGATCAAAAGGATCATTTGTCCAGAGAATGTTGCCATACAGTGAGGGTCAAAAGGATCATTTGTCTTGAGAAAGTTGCCAGATATTGTCAGTGAGGGTCAAAAGGACCACTCATCCAGAGAATGTTGCCAGATATTTACAGTGAGGGTCAAAAGGAACATTTGTCCAGAGGAAACTGCCAGATATTTAGTGAGGTAAAATTTGCTTATCTAAAAAAATGCCAGTTTTTATTGAACTGAATTAAAGGAATGGACTTCATTGTATAGCCAATACATATATAAAGGAAGGTTATCAGGAAAAATTATCAGATTTACATTATGCAAGATTGAATTTTATTTGTGTTCATATTCAATGGATATATACCTTCAGAATACCAAACAAACGTTCATAATAAATAACATATACAAGTCCTGAATCACTTACTAAAGCCTTGGATTACTGAAATGACTCATGATGATGAATTCACACTAGATAAATTATAAAAGAATATACTCCTCAAATCAACATGAAGATTAATTTTACACAAAGTATACTGTTTTTTAGGGTAAAAGTTTGAAGGTAATATTTAGAAATTTGTTAAAGACCAGACATCTTTGCAAAGTTATGTTCAGCCATCAGAAAGAATCAATCTGAATCAGCTGTCATGCATATTGCCATATATCAGCAACTGCAAACAATTTAGACCCTGGTGGTAGATCAGTGTTTATATTGTTTGTTCTATTGATTACTCCTAACAAACTGCATAGACCCAGATATGATGGCACATTATGCAATAACAGATCTGGGTCTGTGCAGTTTTCAACTGGATTGGACTTATAAGAAAGTATATATGATAGTTTCATCCTATGAAGGATCAATTATAGAAATCTTGTTGCCTCAGGTAACTGATAAAAAAGATGACATTCATATAAAGGACAATATTGTCTTTGACACAACCCTCATTATCCCCAACAAAAAGTCCCAATAAAGATAATATTTTCTATTCAATGTATGATAAAGATGAATGAACCTGCATAAGCCTCTTTCCATCTTCATTCAATTCTACACCTATTCCAAACTCATCTCTTCTGATTTCATTGATAAGAGTAAGGCAGGGATCCTGTTCCTCAGTTATTTCCTCTTCTGACTCTTCTTTGAGGCTTTCCAACTCCTCCCCTTCTACTACTTCTTGATTCTTCTCACTGTCTGTTCCATCAGACAAAGAGCCCGTAGTCTCATCTGTTCCTCTGTCAGGGCCGGCTACTGTATCTGTACCCTCTATCACTTCCAGGTTTAGGTACTCTTTAATTTCTGTATCAATGACTGCCGCATCATCTGAAATTTTGCACTCAGTTTTGCCTGCAAATGGTCACAATTTTAGATGAGAAAAGCAACAAGCTTCACATGAATAATGTCCAGATATATTTTTATCTCATTTAATCAATAATTTCTACAGTCAACGGTTCTCTTCCTATCCACAGGGATGTCTTTTCATTACATTTAGTGTTCAGGAGCTAAAGTTTCTTCTGAAATGACAATACCCTTTTTTGTTATTTTTTTCCCTTCCGACCTGAGATTACTGCCTCCTTATGAAGAAAATGGGTAGACTGTGTTTTTTACTTTTTTACTAGCAATAATAAGCACTTGTCTCATTATATTATTTGCTATTTTTCTTCCTCACTTTTTTTTTATATCAAAAATTCATCAGGTAACAAGCATTGAATATATTTTTAATAATTTGAAGTTTACTGAGGAAGTTCAAGTTAAACTGATTATTTTTGAGCATCTGTTTGATTACTGTAGAATTTTCTGATAACTCATTGTCCAGAGCACCTGATTGTTTTATGAGTCAGTGAACCAAATGGTCCATTACATTCAAGATGGTTTGTCAGAAAGACAATACAGCTTGAAGGTACAGTGTAGTTTTTCTAATATTGGGGATAACCTGAACATAACAAAGTAATTAGAGCCATACAAGAAAGTAGATGTGACCTCCAAAATATTGACAATGATAGATTTGTTAGGAAAACAATGTATACACTGGGAATGGCCTGTAAATAACAAAGTCATACAAGTAAGAAGGTCACTACAACCTATTCCCTGATGTGGTTTTGAATGATGCAAGGAATAAGATTGATATCCTTCATATAAATAACATGTTACAGCTGGAGATTTGCCAGGAGAAAAAAATAATTTGCACAGGAGTTCTCTGTAAATAACAATGTCATTAGAGTAAGAAAAGAAGGTCAATGTGACCAACTTTGCCCTTGGTGAATTAAAACAATGCAAGAAACAACCTTACCAAGTTTCATGAATCAGGACTATGCAAAATTGTCTTCCCATCCATCAGTGTAAGGCAAATTACTTTGGAAAAGTTACTTGTCTATACCATTATTTTATTTGTAGCACTTTCCAACTTGATAATGTTTATAATTTTCCAGACTCTAATACGCAATGCTGTCTAAAAGTAGCATTTCTAATTATGTGGATGTGACTGTTATCAGTAGGTAATAAATTATGTACTGCAATGTGAGGCAGCCATGTCTTTTGTATGAAATCTACTGTACATGAAATTTTGTGTTTTAGCAGAGTTGGTCTGAACAAGATACTTTAGCTGCTGGGTGTTAAATAAAGGCACCTTTTCATTTATTGCCTAGTACCAGATGCATTTATTTAGCAGAATACAATAACAAAAGTGATTTCTTTCAAGGGATGGGTGGGGCATGTAATTTGACACTATCATAATACATATGGTATTGAAGACGTGTATTGTTATCTAACACAGCTGGCAATATTAAGCTTATTTTTAGAATGATTAACCTGCTCATTTGACATATTTAGATGCCTTTATATCAGAATGACAGCTAAGTTTTAATTAACACACATAAAATAAAAGTTTCGATTTAACGCACGTCCCCTAAAATGGCAGAGAAAACATGAACTTTTGAAAGGAGCCTTAATTTTACCTCAATAAACAAAACAGAATATATATCCACTATAAGTAATTAAAATTTTAATATAAATAAACAAGCTGATTTTAATATACCTCTCAAAATCTGACTAAGTTATTTCGGGAACATATGGGCATAAGGCATCTTTACCAGCTTTAACTCCACATAATGTGTTGCATAATGTTATTTGATTAAGCAATGACTCACATCTCCTGTGGACTTTAAAGTAAGCTCTTTAAAAAACTGAGAAACTGCTTTGATCAAAGAATGGTCTTGAATATATTGTGTTACATATATGTAATTTAATTACTTGTGTGTTAGTTTTTAAATTCTTTTTATTTTATTTTTGTTTCATTATATTTTATTGTAATGATAATTTTTATTGGATTTGATATTTTTCCCAGTAAATTCAGTCTTTTGTTTTGACGCAAAGGTATGACTTAAGCACTATTTTTGGCTCACCTTGGTTCATAGTTTTTGTAAACATCAAGTGAAAACGATTGGCTATTACCAAGGTCATCTTCAGCCTATGTGTTAGCTCTGTCATAAACAGTTTTATTTTTAAGTTCATTTCCAGTGTGAGAATCTGATAGGGCTATCTTGCTTACGTGATAATTGGCATTTCTTTTACTGTGCTGTTCAAATTAGTGATCACATCGCCCTGTCACGTGAGCCACTATGTGATCTAAAATCAAGGCTTAAAACAGCCAATTTGCTAGTAGATTGATCAGTTGTAAAATTGTACCTTTGGGCTCAAGGTATTTGTCAAATAGTTGCTATTTGAGTTGATTTTCGTATTTAAAATAATTTATTCACCCTGGGAAATATTCTACTTCAATGAAATACTTGGACAAAGATATTCAGTGAAAATTTATTCTGGAATTCTAAACAGAACATTATAAATTGTGTTTCAACGAGGAATTGTTGCCATTTGTACAATGACCTCATCTGATGTTATCGCCTTCCATATTGGAACTTCATCGAGATTCGAATCTGGATTCAATCAGAACTGTTTAGTGATAGGACTTATATTTTTCAAATTTAGGATTAATTTTTGGATTATATTCACAAACCATAAGTCCTATTTCCTATTTTACATTGTTTTCTAGGGAAATAAATTATTTTGTTAAAATTTACAAAGCTTGTTGACTTCACTCTTTTCTTTTGTTACATTTGTATGAGCCTACATGTAACAATTGATAAATGGGAGAAACAGACATATAGGATAGAGGAGGCAAAACTTAACTGACTTAACATAAACATATTGGTTACAAAGACTGGAAATCTGAGGTGTCAGGTCATGACAGGGCTCAAAATTAGTCTCCTTGCCCAAGACTAGCAAATTACCTGTCCGACAAGTGGCTATCATAATGACAATAGTTCATTGGCTAGTAAAGTTTCAGTTCAT
Source organism: Megalonaias nervosa (assembly GCA_016617855.1). Lineage (NCBI taxonomy): Eukaryota > Metazoa > Mollusca > Bivalvia > Unionida > Unionidae > Megalonaias > Megalonaias nervosa. The sequence goes on along the minus strand of JAECUM010021931.1, from coordinate 7,474 downwards.
TACTTGTCTGTTAGTGAAGGACTAGTGGAGATGCTGTGGGTCTAATCAATTTCTCAATCTACTAGTCCTTCTGGCTACCAATCGATTTATGTTCAATTCTAGACCTGCATAAGTACAGCAACTCAAGGGCATGACTAAACAGGCAATCCATTAAAAGTTGATGATGATGTGAACAGTGTTAGAAAATTAATTTATTAAAATTGATACTAAAACTAAATAAGGGAAAGAACATCATACTACAAGGGGAGGCCCCTAGTATCAATTCTACCAAATGAAAAAGATATGGTAATGAAATGGATGGTCAATTAATCTGACGCTCTGAATCACTCCACATTATTACTGCTGATACTCCATACTGAGCAAGTTACTCTTAACAGATTTTGTAAATTGCCAATTATTTTCTTCTGCTGTCATAAACTGAAGTACAAGAGAGCAGTAAAAGATGTGCTTCTTTTTGTACTTAATTTGAAAATACTTTTTCTTGTTGTATTATGTCTCCCCCCTCTCATTTACTTAAAAAAAGTAGATTTTACAGTTTTCTTGAAGCTGTTGCTGGAATGAAAGTCTAGCAAGTCTAAATATGGTGCCAAGACTATTCAATTAAGATAACAAAGTAACTTTTTTTATGCCTGACCTACCTGTATCACAGCAAACAAAAACAACATGCATTCTAAAACTAAATAGTAGCTACAACCAAAGAGGCATATATTACCTTCAGATTGTCCCTCCTGACCCTCATGTTCATTTGACAGTACCTCGGAAGCTTCCGTATTCTGTTTCTGAGGGTGGTCAATAGGGGATCCCTTTGTTTCACTCTCATCTTGAGATTCTGGCTCATCGTCACTGAAGTCAGACAGTATCACACTGCTCGAGTCTTCAGTATCTGTCTCTTCTTCACTCTCCTCCGTTGGCTGTCATAAAAGAAAATGACACAATTTTCAACAGCAAAACCTATTTATAATGGACGCTAAGTGGACCATTATAATGTATCCTTTGTGGACAGATACGTTCTTAAAATAAATGTGTAATATGCATTTTTAATCCTGCTGCAAAATCAATTACCAGGATTTTTAGCCTAATTTTCATTTGAAGCTTGTAATTTTGGCCTTCTCCTCTTTAAAACTTTCTGATGTCCTTTATACTGGCATCACTCACATGGGGCACATTATATCTGGGCACAAAATACACTGAATTATGCACGCATTTAACCGATCTACATCTTATGGATGTTTTTCTAACAATATCAGTACATGCTTGTCTTCAATATTCTTGTAAGATTCTTAGAAAATTCCAAGAATCACTTATAATATTTCAATTTGAAGTAAACATGTGCAATGTCTACCTTTATCCTTGTCAGAAGATAGGTATCAGAGTGGCTCATTTTGGTCAGTAACTTGGAGTTCTTAATTTTCAAAAATCTTTGGTATAAAAAATTATCAACTATACTTTTTGTCATGCAGCAAAACCATATAAAAGGTCACAAATTTGCTACCTGTTTCTGTGTATTTTTAACCCTGTTTGAGATCAAGTAGCCATTAAGTTTGAGTTTCCATTACAAGCCAATTAAGTTGTTTTTTTTTAAAAAATGTAATGTCCTTTGTGATAGGATGACACAAATTCTCAAGATTAATTTCAAAGGTTTTATCATTTCCGTGTCAGGATGACAACAGTGGGACAAAACGAGCCTTTAACTTGGATCTACAATGCATTTAAGCCTTTACCTCATAGAGTGTATGGCTTTTTAGCCCTTCAATATATATGTAGCAAAGTTACCCAGTGCAGTGCGCTATAAATAGAACACCTGTTACCTATTTGACTCCATACACATAGGCCTGCCTGTTAACTGTTAAGCTGTGAAGTGTATGTTATGTTTAACAGCAATTTTAACCATTTTACGTTTTTGGTACACATACATTATGTATGGAAAGGTTTAAGAGTAAAATCCGATCATTATAACTGTATAATTATTTTTCACAGAAGAATTTTTATGTGCTTTACAATCTTGAGAGAACTTGTTCACCATCAAGTCTGTGAAGCTGCGTGACCAACCGTAGCTGCCATTTCTCATACTTGAAATTTACAAGTTCTTTGTCTGCGTCTACATCACTAAATCATCTGAATTTGATAATTTATAAAAACTAACTGCTGCCTACATCAATATCAGAGCCTTTACCTAAGTTACTGAAGCTTTCATAGTTCTGATTCTAATCGTGAAACTTGAGTAAGTACTGAACAAAATCCGTGACCTCCAATTTGGAGTGTGGAGAATACAACCCAGTTACTTTAAATAGCAGATTTCGACCTGAGCATAAACAGCGACCACGTGATCTGATGTAATGGTCGTTCACACCAATCAATGTAGTATTTAATAGGGGGTTTTCCCTGAAGGTGGCACTATGAAAATCCACTCAAAATGGCTGATGTTTACAGCTGACGTCGAAAGGCACTTCCATGAGAATGGTGTAGAGGCATCAAAAGGTGCATACATGCGAATCGGGTAGAGGTGTCAAAAGGCGCTTCCATGAGAATGGAGTAGAGGAGTCCAAAGGCGCTTGCATGAGGTAAAGGGTTAAGTGTTACAATAGAATATCAATATGTATATCTTAACCACTGGAGTACTTCAATCAAATCCTTTCTTTAAGAGAAGGGTTTCATGGAATATGTATCTCAACAAATAGTGCCATAAAAAAAATGTATTTTTACAAATTATGCTTTTCAGCACTCTTATAAGGTATATATTCTTTTTCAACATTAAGTTGTTTTTTGATACATAAAATGTCACCATATCTGAAAGCCTTTCACCTGTATAAGCATTAATAGTCCATAACCATGGTATTGCTCTTTGGTATGTATGAATTAGGGTTTAACCATGTCAGTATCAACCTGGCAATATAATGCCACTGAAAAGTTTATTGAACAAATATATTGCTATGAAAGATTGGGATTCTAAATGCTATGCAAGCACATTTTTGTTGAGATATTAAAATCTTGTATACTTTTATAAATCAATCATTTATCTTCAAAATTTTGCAATTCAATGTTAATACTAAGAATGTTAAATATGACGAATTGCACAATAAACTGCATTTCCTCAAAAAGTCCAGGAATTTTTCTTCAGTACTTCATCATAAACTTCCTGAACTGAATTCAGATGAAAAAATAATTCCGTCTCACACGATGGAAGTTGATATGATCTACAAAAATGTGCTGCACTGTCAGTTGACACTAGTAGGTATGCAGTCTGATGAAGTTTCATCAGGTTTGCATTAGGTAATCCAATATGTGATCAGCACAATAACACCTAAATTCTGGTATATATTTCAACTGATTTAGTAAATTCATTCAAGGTACTAATGAAAATTAGTTTGTTCTCCTTTAAAAATATTTAAGACAAAGAGTTTAACAGCATTATCTTATTTGAACAGGTATCTTTAATATGAAGGTGTCCATTACATGAAGTTTTATTGTATTTTGTAAGGAAACATGGGTTCCAGAAGAACATTATTTCCCACCTGTGAACCAAGCTATGATGTAAGAGGCATTAAAAAAATTAATTACCAATAGCTTACAAATGCTGCTGGGGCAAAAAAAAACAAACCAACCCACAGTTGGGGAGCAAAAAGTACCAACCTCGCCATGGAGAAACTCTTCCATATCTGTTGTCTGTATTTGTGATTCTGGAAACTTGCATTTATACTGCAATTGGCGTGTCCATTCTGCTATCCCAAGAAGACAGCCCAGCTCCTGCAGGCGGTTCTGTTCTAATGGTGACTGGCTTATCTCCATCAGCAATGCCTTGGACTTGGTTGATCCAACAACTTGTCCAAGTGGCTCCAAGAATATCTAAATGTAAAATAACATTGTTTTAATCTGCATTGTTGCAACAGCTAAAAACAATCTCTTGCCATATTATTTCATTTCCCTATTTTGTATCTGTACTGAGCCAAGTTCCATTACTAGCCTTCAATAAAAGACTCTAATTTAAATTTGTTTCAAACTTTTGTTACTGGCATAAAACAGTTGCAATAAGAAGTACTATGCAAATTCAACAGCAAGATGTCCTGTACAAGTTACAAGTGAAATCCTTGGATGGCTAATGAACCATTCTAAATATCTTACCTGGGTCAAGTTAAATTTTATCAATATGAAAAAATTTTGGACAACTGCAGATTTCTGATTTACTGCCAGTGTGTAAGATAAACTCTGTTAGATTAAATTGGTCGCTTTCACAACTGAAAAAAGTTAGGAAATGCAATTACTTCTGGTGGAAGTTATGACCAACCCGATGAAAAGTCACCAGCAATGAAAAGAACACCTGGTAATCGCTGCCTCAGAGCTCCTAGCCAGTGTCACAGAGCACAGAAACTGTGATGTACTTATCAGCTTCAGTGATAATAATAAATATCAAAGAGAACACCAGGCTCTGTAGAAATGCTGGCATCACTGCTCAACAAAAATCAAAGTAGACACCTGGCTTTGTAGAAATACTGACATCACTACTCAACAAAGATTAGGACACCAGGGTTTGTAGAAACACTGGCGTCACTGCTCAACAAAGATCAAAGTGGACACCTGGCTTTGTAGAAATACATGTACTGACATCACTACTCAACAAAGATAAAAGAGGACATTAGGCTCTGCAGCAATGCTGACATCACTGCTCAATAAAGATGAAAGAAAACACCAGGCTCTGCAGAAATGCTGGCATCACTACTCAACAAAAATCAAAGAGGACACCTGGCTCTGCAGTAATGCTGACATCACTGCTCAATCAATATCAAAGAAGACAACTGATGGCTCATATCTTATTCTTATTGCTGTACCTGATAATATAACTTAAGGTTGTGGAATCTGAAGATACTATACACACATAAAGTAGTTGGTTGTAATGAAAAGATCTTAACATTACAAGATGTATACATTAGTGTTTAAGAAAGGCATTAGGTAATTATAAAATCTCATTAAGAACTGCTTTTTCCCCTACGAACAAACAGATCCACTGACTGCACAACTTTAGCTGCAATCAGAAATACAGTATCTCCACTGCATTTTAAAGAAAAACCATAAAGGGAACCTGACATTTGGATCATCAATAACAAAAAACTGTCAGCATCAATGACTCAGTTGGAAGTGTATAGAAATACTGCCTCAAATTTGAAAGTTCAAGAGCTTTTGGTCAGAATGCTTAAACTCCTATACATGGAAGTTAAAAAATTACAGTAAAAACTGTTATGACGCGACCACCTGTCATTTCCGACCACAACTGTAATGCGCAGATCAATTTTATTATACAAAGGCTTTCAACACTGCTATGAAAGACCACAATGCAAAAACGGGGATAAACTCCACCAACCTTTATTTAATCCACTGACCGCTTATATGAAGAAAAAAAAAGAGGCTGGCTACCGGAGTCTGAAAATTGGTAGGTTATGCTTATAGTGTTTTATATTTTATTGTAAACCATACTAAAGTGCCTATAGAATATACGTAGCCTGGTTCCCAGCCTTATCATAGCTACAAGTAGAACCCAGTATCCAACTCTATGAACAACCGTATCGTGAGAACAGATAGACACCACTGACTTTATGTAATCATTTGTAACAACGATTGCTTGAATAGTAAAGATTGTTCAGATCAAAAGCACACATGAAAAGAACAAATAAAAAAGGATTCTGGCTACCAGTTTGTATATAGTGACAGATTGTAGAGTCCATAAACCAGGCTAATGTACATGTCGCAAATTGCCATTGTGGTGCCGAAATGAAGGTGGTGGTCATGCATATTGCTGGTCTTTAGAGTTCATCCGTATTGCCTGGGGGTGAATAAGGTCTTTGTCTATTAAACCAGCAAGTCTGAATCATTTGCAGGATTCGATTGATAGTGTTAAAAGCTTGTGATGTATTTTTTTTTGTGTTCCAAATGTTATAGTGATTACATCCCAGTCACCATGCCACGATATATTCAAGTTGGTGCGACCGGGTTACACACTATGTTTATAGAGTTAATTCCTGTGCATCTTCTTTGAATTAAGCTGTTGACTTATGTCTCTGAGTAAATTATTCTGTTTCTGGATGATATAACTTTCTTTTTATTTCAATAATTGTTAGATATGCAAAGCACACATATAGATTTTTCATATTTTCCCAAAGCCTAGTCAATATGGTCTTTAAAGTTGATTTTACAACTGAGCACTAATTATGTTAACACCTAGTACCTTAATAACAAATGGAAAAACCTCAAACTAAAATGAGACAAATTTTTACGCTGGAGAAAATAATTATTGTAGCTGAAAGAAGCGAAAAAGAGCATACCACTCGCAAAATAGCAGTTTAAATGTCAGTAAAACAAATTTAAGGTGTTATAAAGGAGAATGAGTAAATCAGAAACGATTTCATGTGCTAATACATGTGCATGTGATCTTCAAATGTAAATATGGTTTGACGTTTAATGATAGAAATATATTTTTATTGCTATATAAAGGCATACAGTATTTTAGCAAGAACTTTTAATAAAGAATAGAATATGTATCATGATCGTGATTATTTTTCTTTAAATTGTTTTGAAACTGGACCTTGGAAACTGGTCTTTTTGTACAAACCTGTTATGAGAGACCACTTTTCTTGAGAGACCGCTTTTTTTGGCAGAAGGGGCGGTCTCTCATAACAGGTTTTACTGTATTAAGAAATTTGACCATTTCTGCTACGTGGCAGTTTGGTATTTAGATAATTTTTAATATACCATGGTTCAATATATGACACTGTTGTCACTGTACTGTGCCTTGGTACTATGGTGTTAAACAAGGGAAATCTTTACTGAAATTATCGGTAATACCCATCAGTGGACCCATCACCTGTATAATCAACTTTCTGGTTGGCTTAATTTTGGTAAAAATTAGAACTGTGAATGGAAGCATCTGGATTAAATGGATCAATAACCATAATGAAGTAAATACAAACATTTTGTAGACATCTGACGTGTTTACAGGAAGAAAAAGTACAAACAATATACAATGTTTTTAAGATACTTTAAATAAATACTAAAATTCACAAGATTTTACTTTTGCACTTGATTCTAATTAGTAATCTATTCCAATTCTATTCAAACCAGTACCTGTAGGCAATTAACTTTTATTATCTGTAAAGCCACAACAGTTAAATGTAAACCCCTCCCCTTAAAGGAAACTGAAATTGATGACTTCACAATAGCAAAAGACAAATCTAGATTACTAGTCCGATATGACACACACACACACAATTTTTCTCCAGTCTTCAAATTTAAAAATTATTGTAGTGATCTGAAAATTGAATTAGGTCATCTACACATGAACATAATAATAATAATAATAATGAGGACTTTGTATAGCGCCTAATCTTTAGAACTCTAAGCGCTTTACAACATTTGACAACACTTAAAAAACATATATAATGATATGATTACAAAATTAAAAACAAACACCACGAAAGTAGAAACAGAA